>PVLC010005778.1:6555-73941 GCA_004027655.1 Graphiurus murinus
GGTACCCCTAATACAAGAAAATGATTGGCTAAAACTCCAAAAAACTCATTACCATCTTAAAACTTACTATATGAGCTAATGTTTCCCAGGGGCCTATAAATAAAAACCTTAAACAAAAAGGGCCATAGAAAGTTTCTCTGTAAATAAAACAAATGTATGGCATTTTACCAAAAGTTATCCATCCTAAACTCAAGATATAAAAGATAGTAATCATGAGTACTTAAGAGGATACTCTCAAATATGGGATAAACATGTTCAGGTAACATCCACTATGGGAAGACTCAGTCAAACGGCAGCTCTCTGTTGGGAACAGAAATATCATTCATTTGATTTTTTGAGTAATTCCACTCATAAGCTGGGATGGATTCCTATAGACGAATGTAATTTTACGATTATATTAAAAGATACAGATTGGTTGGCTACCAACCAGAAACAAGATGGCCAGCACCAAAAGGCACCCAATGACTGTGTGGTGCCAACCTTTGGCCATGGTTACCTCCAGGCTGGATAGGAAGATGTACATTAGGATATCCTTGGGTACAAGGGCACTGGACTAAGACCATAGACCATCCAGCTAACCTCCCAAATTTACAACATCGGTGGACACGATCAGTCTTCCACTGGTATGATCATGTAGTCTCTATTCTATTTCCCTCAGCTTGACCCCAAGATGTAATCTGACATATAGAGTCCTTTAGTAAGTATACACAAAAGGCTCTATATAACACAGCTGAAATCATTTTACTAATAAATGATGAAATGCAAATGATGAGAAAGGCCATCTTACAAAATCAAATGTCCCTTGACATATTAACGGCAGCACAGGGGGGAACCTGTACAATTATTAAAACAGAATGCTGTGTTTATATTCCTGATAATTCTAAAAATGTGTTTTCTACATTACAAGACCTACATTCTCAAATTAATTATGTGTCTTATCCTGACCTAAGTTTCAATGACTTACTAAAGTCCTAGTTTTCTGGAACATCTTGGTGGAAAAAGGTCCTCATTTCCTTAGCCAGTATACTTTGCACGGGAACACTTCTCTGTTGTTCAATTTACTGTTGTCTCAAATGCACTTGCCTTCTCTTTCAGAATATCAAAGAGTAATGGTTCTACAACCAACAAACCCTGACCCTCCTATGTCTCCTTTAGATCAATTAAAAAAGACTTCTGATCCCTGGCTAGGCAGGGACAATGACCCCTTATAAGCTTTCTCTTAATTCTCACAATTGGCCCGTGGATCTTTAAAAAACTAACAGCCTTCATAAAATTCCAGATAGACTCTGCCTTGGCCAAACCCATCCAGGTACATTACCAGTGCCTGGAAATGATGGGTAGATGGGACTTTGTCTATAAGGAGCATGAAAGCCTCCAAACTTGCTCCCTCCCCAAGGGGACAGCATCTCAACTGGAGAGATGCTTACCTGGATTATAGAGGCCAGGTATGGGCATCGAACCAGGTGCAGAGCAAAGCATTGCACGAGAAAGGTCCCAATTGACCTCCTCCGGATTTCTCTGGGAGTATACCTGGTTTGCATAGAGGTTGACATCACCTAAATACCAAAACATGGCTCTGAGCTGGGTGTGGTGGTGCACGCTTGTAATCCCAGTTTTTGGGAGGCTGAGACTGGAGGATCCGGGTTCGCGGCCAGCCTCAGTTACCTAGTGAGGCACTCTGCAACTTGGTGAGACTCGGTTTCAAAATAAAGAATAAAAACTAGGGCTGGAGGTATAGCTCGGGGGTAGAATGCCCCTAAGTTCAATCCCCAGTACCGCAAAAAACAACTTGGCTCTGCCTCTCCTCCCCCAAAGATGTCGAGAGCCATACAGAGTGGGTATAGCCCACGGGAGGAACCAGGTCAATGTCTCCCCCGGTCGATCAAAGCCCACTCCCTATAAAACAAAAAGGGAGATGTTGGGGGCCGAGAAAGGCTGGTCAGAGCTGGAACTCACACCTTGAGGGAACTCCTCCTCAGAAGGCCACAATCACAATGCAGAAACAGGTTCTGTCCATCATCCTGTTGTGGCCTTTACCTAAAAAGGACACAATCAACCATGACCAATCATGCAAGCCCACACAAGCTTACCTGACCCCCTTGACCCCACCCCTCACCTCTAGCTACTTAAGCAGTCCTTTAATAAAAAATTGAGGCTTGATCAGAATCCTGTCTTTCCTCCATTCTTTTGCATCCCTTGTTTGTCTCATTCCCTTTAGGTTAAGCCGCCTCGGTCTCCCGTTCCCAACCTCCGCTGGCCGGGGCATACATCACTAAACTACATTGGATTAAAAAAAAAAACTAACAACTAACATAATTAAAAATGAAAGACTCCTTTTGATAATGCAAAGTAGAATTATTTTGCTATGAGCACAATACAAACAAAATGCCATAGCTAGATCTTTATAACTATGCTATTTGAACATTCTCAAAGATTTCTAAATTCAAATATACGAGCTATCAGTTTTGCCCTCAAGATAAACAAAATAGAGAATATGAACAGCAGTTCTATTTTAAATTGGATTTAGTAGTAGTTGAAACTTTCAATACTTGAATTACTTTAGTCAATATAGAAACGGGGTTTACTAGCTGGGCCGTGGTGGACCATGTTTGTAATCCCAGTACTCAAGAGGCTGAGACAGGAGGATTACAGGTTCACAACCAGCGTCTGCTACTTAGTGAGGCCTTCCACAACTTAGTGAGACTCTGTTTCAAAATAAAGTATTAAAAATAGGGATGGGGGTGTAGCTCTGAGGTGGAATGCCCCTGGATTCAATCCGCAGTACCATAATATATATATGGTTTACTTTCTACAAGTGGATGTTGAAGATTAGCCATTCCAATAGACCCACTCTAAATTCTATGAGCAAACAAATAAAGTAAATGAAATATTTTCTAGCTCGTGACATTCATGGAACTTCCAGATATTCATAAATATTTCTAAGACTTTAAAGATTTTTCTAAATATCTTACTAAATTGTAAGGTAAAACTATGCTTAAGTTCCCTAATTCTGTCATAAATTACTAGCCTATTTATACTTCTGCAATTTAAACTTTTGTATGGTGGTGGATTTTAAATTTCTGTGACCATGACCTACAGTAAGAAATGCATTGTGTATTGTGAGTAAATATGAGTATAATATCCTTGAAATATTTCCAATATTTTATGACTAAAATACTATGATCATATATTCAATGCATATTCAATACATATTTAATAAATATGTGATAACAGGCAATACATTTTATATTTACATTCCATAGTAAGAAGAAAAAATGTGAAATAGATAGATACACATTTCCATAGGGACTGCCACTATTTTGTCTTAAAAACTTCACCTTGAAAGAAATCATCTTCATCTTGAAGAAATCATTTTTAAAGTTTTCACCATGAAGAAATAATAAATGTTTGAGGAGAGAATTATGTCTACCATATCTTAAACATTATGTAACCAATACATGCATTTATTGAAACTTACATAGTACCTCATTATGTACCGGTTAAAAATTTAAAAAGAAAGAAAAATTTCCCAATGTTCAACAAAAATAGACAAGGCCTGCAAAGGAAGAACATGAATCATACCCAACAAAAAAGGCAACTAAAGGAAACGGTTTCTGAGGAATCCTAGCTCTCATCCATACTAGACAAATAATTTCATAAGTCTGTTATAAATATGTTCAAAGTACTAAAAGAAGCCAATTTTAGGGAGCTAATGTCAAGTGTGAGATTAATGTATCACAAAATTGTGAAGATAAATAAAAATACAAAAATCATAAAAAAACTAGGTATAAATTCTGCAGTTCAAAACTATATCTGTACTTCAAAGTTTATTTAATTATATGAACAAAAAATTTGAGCAGACAAAGGAATCAGTGAATTTTAAGATAATCTATTTGGAAGCAACAGAATAAAAGAGAATAAAGAAGAATTAATGGTGTCCTAGTAGATATCAAGTTTATAAACATAATGCTCATGTGGAATCACAGAATGAATGGACAGATAAATGAGCACAAAGAAAGAAATAAAGGTCAAAATATCCAAATTTGATCAAAACACATACTTATATATACAAAAATGTAATAAATCCTTAAGAAGTAAAACTAAAAATATTCTACACTTAGGTGCCTTATAATTTTCAAACATTGAAAACAGAGAATCCTGAAAGCAGCAAAACAGAAGTAAGCAAGCACTTGGAATCTATGCTCAAATAAATATCTGACTTCTCATCAAAAACCATGAAGGTCATAAGATAGTGGGCGATCTACTCAAAGTGCAGAAAGAAATAAACTGCCATCTAAAAATTATCTATATGATGAAATTATCTCTCAAAATGAAAACATAATTAAGATTCTTTAGATAAGCAAATTTGAGTGTGTCAACTGACATGACCTATCAGAAATGATACTGGAAGTTCTTCAGGCTTAAATGAGAAGATACTAATTCAAATCCTCAGCTTTTTTTTAAAAAAAAGGAATAAATATAAGTACAAAAGTAAAGACAAATAAAAAATATAAATTTAGAAAAAGAATCAGGGACTCCAGGTGAAGGAGAATCCTTAGGTGAACAAAAAATTTGACTTAATGGAAGGTAATGGGAGGAGGGGGGACACCCTAACGAGCATGATGTACTTACAAGATCACATCAAAGTCAATCACTAACCTGACCAGGAGATAGGGGGAGGGTGGGTGGGAATTGGGGAAGGGTTAATGAGAAATATGTGCATGGATGTCTTTACCTGTACTAGCTTGTACCCAACAAAAATGTGTGATTAACCCTGTTGTACCCAAGAAATGTATAAAAATCCATGATAAAAAAAATAAAAAAATAAAAAATAGAGCCGGGCGTGGTGGCGCACGCTTGTAATCCCAGCATGTGGGAGGTTGAGACCGGAGGATCCAGGTTCGCGGCCAGCCTCAGCTACCTAGTGAGGCACTCCGCAACTTAGTGAGACCCGGTTTCAAAATAAAGAATAAAAAATAGGGGTGGGGGTATAGCTCGGAGGTAGAATGCCCCTGAGTTCAATCCCCAGTACCACAAAAAAAAAAAATAAAAATAAAAAAAATAAAAAATAAAAAATAAAAAAAGAAAAAGAAAAAGAATCATCAATGTGATAGATTACTGAAGGTAATCTATTTATACAAAGCCCACTGTTTTAAATGTTAATCTTATATATGAATATCTTCACAACAATATCTAGACCGGTGTTTGAGAAAGTATCTGATATTGTGAAACTGACACATAAAATTAAATATCACACTATGTGCATTAGCTTGCTGTGGTTGCCATAACAAAACATATGGTATTAAAGTAATTCAAACAAGATAAATTTACTTCCTCATAGTTTGGGGGATTAGATGTGAATGATGAAGATGTTAGCAGGTTTTGTCTGAAGTCTCTCTCCTTTGTCTGGAGATAGCTGTCTTGGCCTTCCATCTCCCAAAGTGTTCTCTCTGTTTCTACTAATTTTCTCTTACAAGAACACCAGTCATACAAGATTAGGATCCACCTAATGACATCATTTAAACTTAATGGCAATTTTCAATACTCTACCTCCATATGTAGTACCATTTTGTGGTACCAGGAGTTAGCACTTCAGCATATAAATTTGGGGAACAAAATTTAGCCTAGAGTAAATAGAAATAATTGGGTCTTTCAGGAATTAACACATAGAAGTTCTGTGTTACCACTAATTTAAGGAGACCCAAAATATTACTGTGTTCTAGGTCAAATTCATCTCACAGAAGATCCAGTGTTTCCTCAAATCCAATGTGGAATTATTTTTCCAAATCTCTGATTCCAGAACGTGTCTAAAATAAGCATTACTGAACAATTAGCAGAATCCACTCATTGGTTCCCACACCTGAGAAGTGATGGCTATTACATAGGGAATGACAAATTGGAACCCACTAGAACTGTCTCTTCCTAGAAAATAGTAAATCAAAATCAATAATAAATTCCTGGAGAGATTACACAGGTAAGTGCTGCCATAAAGAACTTGAAGGGTTTAGGGATACTGACTCCTCCCTGCCATTGCCATTTAATTCATTTATTTGGCCCTGCTGAAAACAGGTGGATCTTTGGAAATGAGAGTAGATTATCATAAGATTAAACAGGTGTTGATTCGAATTATAGCTACTGTACCAGATGTAGTTTTATTGCTTGAACAAATTAACACAATGCCTGGTAGCTGTTAAACAGATTTTGAGCTGGGAAATATATGTTTTCTTTATACCAATTGGTAAGGATTACTAGAAGTAAATTGCTTCCATTTGGCAGGGCTGGAAATACATCATCCCTGACCTACCTTGGGGTTTATTAACTCTCCATCTCTATTATAATTTCTTTCACAGAGAATATTTTTGCCTTCCCAACCTTAAGACATTACACTGATTCATTAGATTGTTGATACTGTGATAATCGGATCTAGTGAGAAAGAAGTAGGAACTATTCTAAACTTATTAGTAAGAAATTTGTGTGTGAACTAGTTAGATATGGACCCTAGAAAAAGTTCAGGTGCTTATAACCTTAGTCAAGTTTCTAAAAATTCAGTAGTATGAGGCATGTCATGATAGACCTTCTAAAGGGAAGGGTAACTTACTGCAATTGCCAGCAGAATATATACTGAAACCCATCACGATTAGTCAAAATAAATACTTCATCTTTATAAATTGGTCATTTCATCATCCAGGCTTTCCCTGCATATTTTATACTTGCTATCCACCTCACTACATAATTTAATTATTTAATATATATATGTATACATCTATATAGATATTTATGTATATACATATGTGTGTATCTATATCTACATATCTCTTTCTTTGTCTCTCCGATTCTGTTTTTAGATAGATGATAGATATCATGTTGTTTTTTATCTATTTATAACTTAACAATACATTTTAAGTTTTTGGGTTTTTGTTTGTTTGTTTGCGGTACTGGGGATTGAACTCAGGGGCATTCTACCTCCAAGCTATACCCCCAGCCCTATTTTTTATTTTGAAACCGGGTCTCACTAAGTTGTGGAGTGCCTCACTAGATAGCTGAGGCTGGCCACGAACCCAGATCCTCCTGTCTCAGCCTCCCAAAGGCTGAGATTACAAGCGTGTACCACCACGCCCAATTACATTTTAATTTTTATATATTTGTTGATATATTGTAATTATAGATCATAGTGAGATTCAAAGTGATACAAACATAGATGTACACATCACTTAGTCCATTTCCCTCCACATCCCATTCAAACCCTGTCTTCCTCCCTATATATGTTAGTGAGATTGATGGTGATACTTCCATATACAGACATATTATTTTAACTTTTCCCTTCCTTGATTCTCCTTTTTCCCCTCCCCAACTCCTCCAATTCCCTTCCACTATTGTACTGATCTCTATTCTCATTTATCTGACATTTGTTTTGTTTCCTATTTTCTCTTTGGCTTACACATATGAAAGAAAAAGTATGACCCTTGACTTTCTGAGACTGACTGATCTCACTTAGCATAATATTCTTTAGTTCTATACATTTTCCTGAAAATGACATAATTTCATTTTTTATGGCTGAGTAAAATCCCACTGTGTGTATATACCACATTTTTTTTACCCATTCAACTGTTGATGGACATCTGCTTGGTTCCATAATCTGGCTATTGTGAATTGTGAATTGTGCTGCTATAAACATGGGTATGCATGAATGATAGAAGAATAATATATAGAATACATGAAGAACTTAAAAATATAACACTAAGAAACAATTAAAATAGGCAATTGAACTTAATAGACACTTCTCAAGTGAAGAAATACAAATTATAAAATATGAAAAAATGTTTACCATCATCAGCAACCACACTTAAATTCCATCTAACTACAATTGGAATTTCAATCATTGAAAATACAAACAATAATAAATTTGGGCAAAGATGTGGGCAAATAGGTACTCTTACACACTCTTGGTGGGGCCGTATATTAGTACAACCACTGTGGAGATCAGTATAGAGATTTCTCAAAAGACAAGGAATAGAACTACTATTTGAGGTATAACTGTGACCAATACAATTTAAAATGCAAAGGGAGTCAGATAATATGGGCACTGTACATTTTTTCATGTATATTTCTCAATAAAATTCATTAGATTCACAAAAATTCAAAATAGCCCTAAGAATTATGGTAGTTTAGACCCACTACAGAGGAAGAATAACCCTACAGGAATAATGCAAAGAAATATTTAAAAACTAGTACTGGAATCTTATCCTTTCCGTACCAAAGGGGGGGGGGCTTTATTTATGTGGTAGACAAAAAGCAAAATAATAATATTTACTTTTAAGTCTTTGGTGGAAATGCATAAAATTTGGGAAAAAAGAAAGAAGAACCCCTCTGGAAAATGGAAGAGGTCTCTCCTGAGTTTACAACTAAGTGAGCCAGAAAGACCACATCTCAAGGTATATCTTGCAATTCTAAGATTGAAACTCAGAACAAAATATACTTCACCCTCCCTACTTCCAAGCTAATAACCATAAAATAGAAACTAATAGCAAAACAATGCCATGACTTGGACAGGAGAGTCACATGGGCACAAATAGAGACAGTTTGAGTTTTAGGAAAACCTAAAACTCAAAATTGAGTAGACATTTCTCTGGAATACCAAATCCCATGATAGACACAAGGTACTGTAACATGAATTTTAAAAATCTGTGTATACTGAGAGTTGACCATAGCAACAATTATCTTCATTCCTAAAAATATTTACTAAAATACCATATATAAGGCAAAAAACAAAAGAAAGATAGGCCTATTCCCAGGCATAAAAACTACATACTTTTCTCTGTTGTGCCACACAAGATATCAAGAAAATAATTATAAGATGTACAAAAGAGACAACACAAAGCATAGTCTGAAAATTCAAAGAAATCATCAGAACCAAGTTCAGAATATAAACATAAATGTGAGACTACTCTGATAGAATTTTCAGTAACTATGATTAATAATTTAAAGGTTCTAATAGAATAAGTGGACCATATGCAAGATCAGATACATAATTTCAGCAGAAAGAAAATAAATTATAACAATTATATGGAATTAGAAATGACATGCATAGTAACATAAGCAAAATGAACCATTGATATGACCCTCAGTAAATATGACACAGTGAAGGACATAGTAAATTCAAGAATAGGTGGGTAGAAATTACTATAATTGCTTCACAAAGAAATAAAAGTAAAACATGAATAGAATTGTGAAAATTTATGAGAAAATATCATTGTATCATATATATAAAATAATAACCCCCCAAAATTAAAGGATAGAGAATTAAATGGAAGAAATCATTGATAAACTAATTATAAATTAGTTGATAAATTGATAAATATAGAACTCAAATCTCAAGTCTCAATTCCCAAGTCTCTCTCTCTCTCTCTCTCTCTCTCTCTCTCTCTCTCTCTCTCTCTCTCTCACACACACACACACACACACACACACACACACACACAGAGTATTCAAACTTCTGTAAATAAAATACAAAGAAAACATCTTAAAGGTGACTATAGAAGAAAAACACAACATAGAGAGAAATAAATATATGGATTACAACAGATCTCCATCAAAAATTATACAAACAAGATGACAATGGAGCATGCATTGGACAATATATAGTGTTAGCAGAAAGAAAAGACGATCAACAAAGAATTCTATATCTAGTGAAAATATCTTTCAGAACTAGTGGAGAAATAATAATTTTGCAGAAAAAAAAACAAACAAAAGAAAGAAACAAACAACAACAACAACAACAAAAGAACATTCATTGTAGACAACCTATTCTTCATGAAATATTTAAAAAAAAGTTCTTCAGACAAAAGTAATAGAACCCCAAACTGAAACTTGAATCTCCACAAACAAATGAAGAATTCGAAACGAATTACTAAAAGTAAAATGATACTTATTTTGTCTTTTTAAAAATTGTTACTAAAGGTAACTGAAGCAAAAATGGTAGATACATTGAGTTTTTATGACACGTGTAAAATAAATATATGACAACAATAATACAAAAGCAGGAAAAGCGGAATTGGGTATTTCCAATTATAAATTACTAATAATGCTCATGAGGTGTGAAAATATTATTTGAAAATCAGCTCAGACTTATTAAAATGCTACTTTATAGATGCATTAGCAGTCAATAAACCTCATTTTAAAAAGAATTTAAAGAGGAAGTCAATAGAGGGGCTATAATGCAATCCCCAAAATATTCATTAACACAAGAAAACAATGAAAAGGATATAAAAGAGCCGGGCGTGCTGGCGCACGCTTGTAATCCCAGCATTTGGGAGGCTGAGACCAGAGGATCCGGGTTCGCGGTCAGCCTCAGCTACCTAGTGAGGCACTCCGCAACTTAGTGAGACCCTGTTTCAAAATAAAGAATAAAAAATAGGGCTGGGGGTATAGCTCGGAGGTAGAATACCCCTGAGTTCAACCCCCAGTACCGCAAAAAAAAAAAAGAAAAGGATATAAAAGACAAACAGAAGAACTGGAAAATAGCACAACACATCAAATTTATCTAACAATGTCAGTTATGAAATGTTATCAGATAAGAGGGGGAAAAACTAAACTATATTCTGGGTACAGGAAGCATACTTTTAATAGAAAGATATTGATGGGGTAAAAATGAAAATATACAGTAATTCCAAAAAAGCTGGAATGACTGCATTAACATGAGAAATGATATCAAAGCTAATGAAGACTTTAACACTGGTACAGCAGTTAACTCATTAGGAGAAAATGGAATCCTAAATTTTGATGTACCTAAAATCAAAGTTTCAAAATACATGAGACAAAAATGTATGGAAGTGAAAAGAGAAACAGAAAAAAAATCTTAATTATATTTGGGTGACTGTATCGCTTTTTCTCAGTAATTATAGAACATGCAAACAAAAATCAATAAATATGTAAAATATCTAAATAATGTTAAGAAACTAGATATATTTGATATTTTAAAACATTTCCCAACAATTATGGAATATAATTTATTTTCAAGTAAACCTCAAACATTTACCAATATTGATAATATTTTGGGCAAAAAAGTTAATACTACAAATTTAGAAAATAAGAATCATAAAAGTAGAATATCAGATAATAGTGGAATTTAACTAATAAAAATTTTATAATATCCCAACTATCTTAAAAATTTCAAATAACACTAATACATAAGCCACAGTTAAAGGAAAAAATCATAAGAGAAAGTTTAAAAAGTGTATACAATGGGTCAAAGTATAATGTTTTTTTTTTTTTTTTTTTTTTTTTTGCGGTACTGGGGATTGAACTCAGAGGCGTTCTACCTTTGAGCTACACCCCCAGCCCTATTTTTTACTCTTTATTTTGAAACCGGGTCTCACTAAGTTGCGGAGTGCCTCACTAGGTAGCTGAGGCTGGCCGCGAACCTGGATCCTCCGGTCTCAGCCTCCCGAATGCTGGGATTACAAGCGTGCGCCACCACGCCCGGCTTAAAGTATAATGTTTTAATATGTGGGAAACTTACAGAGAAATTTAAAGTGTTACATGACCACAGCCAGAAAAAAAACATGGAATCCTCTATGAAGAATAATCTAAAGTGCAGAAAAGAAGGGTAAGTTAAACACAACAGAATAATTAAGAGCAAAAATAAAAATTGAAGACAAATATAGTAGATAAAAGCCAATGAAAACAAAAGCTGGTTCTGAAAAAATGCATGCATAAGTTCAAGACTTACTACAAAACTACAATAATTATCATAGTCGATTTTGATGAATTAAATAAAATATGGGAGAAAAAACTATAAAGTTAAATGCTGATAAATTTGGAGTCTGAGACAGAAGAATTGCAGTTTCCAGGCCAGCATAACATAACTTCTCAAGTTCCTGTTTCAAGATAAAAAAAAAATAAAAATGACTGGGGGTGTAGCTCAAAGGTAGAATGCCTATGAGTCCAATTCCCAGTACCATAAAAAATAAAAATATACTAAGTGAAATTAAAAATTAAATAGAAGGCATCAATAGCAGGATGAATCAAACAGAATAGAGAATTAATGGGCTCAAAGAAAGTCTATATTAATAAGCTTTTCCATCACTGTAATAAAAAAAACCTAACAAGAACAACTTAGAGAAGGAAATATTTATTTGGACTCATGGTTTCTGAGGTTTAGTCCAAGGCAAAAACCAATGTGGCAGGTTGTAAGGCAGAGAAAAGCTGCTTTCCATCATTTACAGAACATAAAAATAATATATCATGTACTCTAAGTTTAAGAAAAGATGACGTGGTAGGCAGAATTCTAAGAATGGCCCAGAATGATGCTTACCATTACATAATCTCATTTTTAGTATGGGTGGAACTTGTGGAAGAGCTATCGCTTTCAATATTGTTATTTATATGGCAAAAGAAAGATTACCCAGGTAAGCTTGCTCTAACTATATGACCACTTTAAAGTCAAAGTTTTTTCCAACTGATGATCAAAAGAGGAAGTCAAAGCCAGGTGCAATGATGCACACTTATAAACCCAGTACTTCAGATGCTGAGACAGGAAGATTGCAGGTACAAAGCCAGTAGTGTGTGGTAACTTAGCAAGACCCTACTTCAAAATTAAGAAATAAAATAGGATTGAAGGGTTTAGCTTACAGACAGAACACTTCTGGGTTCTAAAGATTTGAGATGATAAATA
Organism: Graphiurus murinus; assembly: GCA_004027655.1. Lineage (NCBI taxonomy): Eukaryota > Metazoa > Chordata > Mammalia > Rodentia > Gliridae > Graphiurus > Graphiurus murinus. The sequence goes on from PVLC010005778.1 coordinate 19,229, forward strand.
TGTGTTGTCTTAAGCCACTAAGTGTGCAGCAATATACTATATCACTATGGGAAATTAATATTGTATTGTGATTGTTATAGTAGGTCTAGCATATAATAAATTACCTTTCACTTATAGTTACAGAACTGTTGTGACTCAAATCAGTAGTTGAAAAATGATCATATGACCCAAAGTAACTAGCTAAGAATTGACATGATAAATAAGTTTTTTTGGAGCATTTTATTAATAATTTTTGTAAAGAAAAAAGACAAATTGTCAGGCTCTATATTATAAACATTTAATTACCAAATTATCAAATGTTTTTGGATATTAATAACATTGCGGTCCGTCTATTGGTATGATGTGATCAGTAGACATGAGGCCACATAATATATACATTCATTATGAGTAAGGTACAAAAAGACACCCACAGGCCTGATATTAGGTTATAACTCTCATTCAATATATTCTAGAAAATTATACACCTTAGATAATGATGAATGCCTTTTATTTATGTATAAAAGAAAATATACAGTCATCTTTGTGTTAAGACTTGAACATTTGAAACAGATGCAAAATCTATAATAGTAATGGCATAAATGAGAATGAGACAAATACAACTTTGTTGACTTGATAGCATTGTGCTTCTCTTCTTAATATGTGTGAAACAGTTAGATATTATCATTAATAATAAGGGAGAAAATGTGCTGTATTTCAAATGTCTAATGTTTCAAATTTTCCTTTAATTCTAGATGTTGGACACTCTGAAAGTAACAGATGCTGTCATTTGTCTTTCCACTAATTTATCTCTACTAGACAGATGTCCTTAAGATTCCCAAAGCTCTCAGAATTTCTTAATGCTAGGCAATAACACTTGCTTAAAATATTATAAGATGCTAGTAAATCATTTGTGATAAACATTTTGGTTTTGATAAGAAGTCTTTTCCTAAATTCTTAGTATAAAACTTCAAAATTTTGAAGGAAAATAATTATAAACTTCAAAAGTGATGAGAAAGAGAAGACTAGGAATGGATAGAGAATAGGGAATGAGTACTAATGGTTGTTAGCTTTATTGTTGGTGTGATGAAAGAGTTCTGGAACTGGATATTGCTAATATCACACAACTCTGAATAAACTTAAACTCACTGAATTGTATACTATAAAATGATAAATTCTATCTCTATAAAGGAGAAAAATTAGATGTATAAATTTCTATTTGTAATACATGAACATTTTTGAAAATATGTCTAACTTTGAACAAATATGTATAATTTAACAATGAGGATGCCAAAAATAAATGCATCTTTTCCTTTTTGAAATAGCTCACTTTTCTAATTAGAATACTATTACACTTTCGCAAAGAACGAAGTACCAGGAAAGATTATATAATAAAAATATGAACTTAAACTTGCTTAGTCTTATAATTAACTCCACTCAATCAGTAATCATCCAATTTTAATTTTGACAAGCCAGAGTTAAACCTATCTTTGACTTAGTACATCTTTGCCTATGCTGCTAGGATGTGATAGGTCAATAAGCTTATTAAAAGTAGCCTCTGCATTTTATTAGATCATATCTGAGCTATTATAATGAGAAAATTATAGGACTAATATATACTTGACTCTATAGAGAGAATTTATTCAATACTATACTGAATTCATGTCTGTATTTCATTCTCTGGGTAAAATAAATGCTGATCCATCAAAAATAGTTTAACTTTCACTTTGTAGATCTTTTCTTATATATGTTCACAAAATTTAAGTCTGACATCTTTTCTTACTCCATAGGGAGCTGCCTGATTTGGCTCATCTCTGACTAGAAATATAAGTAGTCCAAAACCACTGGCTCTGATTCTGTTACTGGCAGATAACTACTGCAAAAAGACTTCTCTTTAAACCAACTAAGCCTTACTTCTTTGTGTTTGATATTGGGGATTGAATTGAGGGACATTATACCATTGGGCTATACCCCCAGCACTTTTTATTTTATTCTGAAGTAGGGTCTAGTTAAGCTGCTCAGGCTGGCCTTACTCTGCCATTCTTTTGTCTCATCCTCCGAAGTACTGAGATTACAGACATGCACCACCAACACCCAGTTTGAACTTTACATTTGTCAGTTATATACTTAGCTGAAGTATGCCTGGGATAAAAGTATAAGAAGCATACTCTTGTAGTTGGCCACTGAAAAGCCAGCGCCCTTTGTTTCAGTAGGTGTGTTTTTCAAGAATATCATATCCATATTAGCTATCTCCTGCTGTGTAACATAATAGAATAAAACTTGTTGACTTGGTGGATTAACATAGCAAACACTTCTTATTTCTTAATTTTTGTGGGTTAGGTATCCTAGAATGTAGTTTAGCTAAGTGTTGCGGCCTTAAGGTCTCTTAGAAGGTTGCAATAAAGGTATTGGCCATAGTTATCATTTGAAGGCTTGTCTGAGGGAGGGTATTCCAAGCCTATTCCTGTAGTTGATTCCTACTTCATTGTCGACAGTTAAACTCAAATATCAAGTCCTTGTATATGTTGGCCAGAATCATCCTTCATTTGTTTGTTTTATGGGCTTCTATATAAGGTAAGTTATAACTATAAGGTGGCAGCTACTTTCATTAGAGCAAGCAAGAAAAGCCAGAGCGAGCATGGGCAAAATGGAAACTGGAGTATTTTGCACCTGATCTCAGAACCGACATCCCATTACTTTTCCCCTTTTGTATCTGTTAAAGGCAAGTCAATAGTTCCAGCATACACTCAAGATGAGAGGGCTTGCAAGGGCTTGAATATCAGGTGGTAGAGATAATTTGAAACTCTTTAGAGGAAGTCTACCATATTATTTCAATTATCCTACATACCTTATATGCATTCTAGCTATTTAATATTGCCCATGCTTTATTCCAACTTTTAAAAGTATGTTGCCTCTTTTCTCTATGTCTTGAAATTCTACCCATTCTTCTAAGTACTGCTTGTTACAGAAAAGTTTCCCAATTAGTACATATTGAACTAAATCCTTTGAACTCCAATTGACCATGCAAATAGTACAACTTTCTTCTTTTATTGTTTCATGTGCATTTGTTTTATTTCCTAGTTAGTTTGGAAGTTACCTGAGAGTTAAATCACACTTTTCCCTTTACTTGTGTATACCATATCATCTAACAAAGAACTGTAGACAAAATATATGCTCAATCAACACAGGTTTTATAATAAGTTGAGCATGAGAAATATAAATTAGAATTTCAGGGGCCTGCTGGGATGACTGTACTGTATTCTTTTGGATGAGTTGTAATAAATAGCTCCATGATGTATTTACCAGTTTGAGAATGTTCTACAATTTAAATCCTGAATTTCCTGAAAAATTCATGTGTTGAAGCCTTGGGCACCAGCCCCTGATGCTATTCAGAAGTGTTTGAATTATTAGGAAGTGGTCTTAGTGGAAGAAATTTAGGTCATTGGCTTTCAAAGTAGATATTAGTATGCTAGTCTCTTTTTCTCTGTGCTTAATTCCCAGCTCAGCAATTTTTCCCACTGTATTCTTCCTACCCTGATATACTGACTTATATGTTTGTATATGTACAACATGTACATTATGGTGTTTCCCTCTCCTCCTCTTCCACCACCTTCAATTAGATTGCCTTCTTTGCTCATCTAAGGTATCTCCTTCTTTGTCTGGAATGCCTCCTATGTCCTATTTTCTCCCTAGCTTCCACATATTAGGGAGAACATCTGAGTTTTTACTTTTTGTGACTGGCTAATCTCACTTAGCATAATGTTCTCCAGTTCCATCCATTTCCCTGCAAATGACATAATTTTGTTCTTCTTTATGGCTGAGTAAAGTTCCTTTGTGTATATATCCCATAGTTTTGTAATCCATTCATCTGTTGATGGACATCTTGGCTGATGGATGGGGATGGGGGAGCCTTTGATAAAGGAGTACAAAATTATAGCTAAAATGAGTACATTCTGGTGTTTGATTGTATAGCAAGGTGATGATAGCTAATTAATGATGTATTATATATTTCAAAATAATTAAAATGGGAGATGTTAAATTCCATCAAAAAGAAACATTACATACTTGGGGCGATGAATATGCTAATTAGCCTTATTTTATCGTCATCCACCAAGTATTCATGTATGGAAATATCACATTGTTCCTTATAAGTAATAAAATATATATAATCAACATTAATATACAATTTCTATTTACTAACTAAAAATAAAATGAGGGCTGACGTTGTAGCTCAGTGCTAGGCACTTGCCCAACATATTGGAGGCCCTGGTTTCAATTCCCAGTGCTGCAAATAAATGAAACTTAAAAATAAATAAAACTTAAAAATAACCACTAAAGAAGGTCTCCAGAAACACACAATCCAAGCTGGCTTGAATTTAGGATGAGGAAATAGTCTCAAAAGATCAATGGAGTTTAATTGTCTGTCTACAGACAATTAACAGAACCAATCATTGATGGCCATATTTAAATTTGTTGGAGAGAAGGGGGAAAATATCAATCTAGCATTGTAATGGTTTGGATTTAGAATGTCCCCCTAGCTTCACAGAAACATGGTAGCAATGTTGGAAGTGGAACTTGGTTGCTAAGAAGAGGTGTGGCTTGGAGATTGTATAAGGTCCTCTCCTCCCCCTGCCCTCTCTCTCTACCTCTTGACTCCATGATGTGAGAGCAACGCCTTGAGCTCTCCCTCTTTATACTTTCTTCTGTATTTCCCTGAGATTCACGTTCCCTAGCCTCACATGGACTCAACCCAAAAATCTCCAAGGAAACCATGAGCAAATCTTCCTTCCATGCTGTATAGTCAGTTCTTGGCTATTTCTTATAGAAATGAGAATGCTGACTGAGACAAGTGGACACAGAAGTACCCAGAGAGTAATCCTGCATACAATTAATATTACAATTAATAAACTGAGGGAATGGTTTACTAATATAGTTCTATGCTTGTTCAATGTTGCCTGAAAAATTATGCAAGAAGCAGCAAATTGAATGTCATCAGAATTTGTAAAGCTAATATTGAGAAAGCAGGATTTGAAAGAGTTGACTTACGATATGCAGATAAGCTTAGTGTTGATATAAAATTCATATTATAATATAATCAAAGATTATGATACAAAAGTATCAGCACTAAAAATTAAGCATGTGACTCTTAATATAATATTGTTTTTAATACTATCAAAGTCATTATATTGGCATTGATGGCTTTAAAATGATCTTCAACTGGAAATAGAATATACACATGCAAGTTGATGAATGAGAAAATGCATGAAAATAATCTTAAGAGTACTCTATACAAAGCTATAAACATGGTCAAGTCTTACTATTTTTCCTATACACAATCCATTCTGTTTTCACATAATCACAAGGAGAAATACGTGATAAGGGGAAGAAACTTACTCCAGATTTTGCTCTTTCCAATTCAGTGTTTTTCTACTTTAAAGGCAGTCAGTAGCCTTCTTCAAATGCAAACTGAACTGCATTTGAAAACTGAACATAAAAAAAAATTATTATTGACAGGCACAAGTATGGAAGTGTGTTTCAAAAGAGCTAAAAATATCCTATTGTCCCAGAGGCCTTTTGTGGGACTTCCAGATCTAAGATGTGGGTGAGAACATATCCAGGCACATAGCCAACTTTACTTGTTCCTGAATCCTAGGCAAGTCATTCAGGCATTTCCTTCTCAATAGGTCCATTGGCTTTGTTCTAATTTAGTCAGAGAGGAAATATTAGGGCAGGTCAAGACTTACTAGATATATCTAAAGGAGGTGCAAGATTTAAAAAAATCTATCTTTCCTGGCTACAACAACAAAATCAGAATAGATCTTTTTCCTGTCCCACACATTCTCTTACAGGCACTCTATGAAACTTTCCAAGTGGCTGCTTGCCTGCGCTTCTTGCTGTCTAAGTAAAACTCAGCATTCTAGCATCAATGGCTGTTGAGTTTGGAGAAAAGCTGAGAGTTTGAACCATTGTATGATTATCCACAGTGACTAATTGCATTATTGTGTGTTGGGGAGGGGTGACTATGGATTGAACCCATGAGAACTCTACCTCTGAGCTATACCCTAACCTTTCTTATTTAGAATACCTCTGTGTTCATTCCCCATTATGAAAAGAAAAAAAGATAATTTAAAAAGAATTTAAGTATAAAGGGGAAAATGTCTGACATGACTGAGTTAAGAATATTGGGGATATATGAAAATATTAGCAACATGGAACCAATTTCATGTCACAGAAATTGATTTTATTTTATTGTTTGGTATTGGGTTTGAAGTCAGTGGAATTCTACCTCTGATCTAACCTCTAGCATTTTTTATTTATTTTTTGTGTGGTACTGGAGACTGAATCTAGAGGCTTTCTACCTCTGAGATACACCTGCAGCCCTATTTTATTTTTATTTTGACACAGAGTCTCACTAAGTTGCAGAGGACCTCACTTAAATTGCTGAGGCTGGCTTTAAAACTGTGATCTTCTGTCTCAGCCTTCCAACTACTACCTGGCTGGTCAATTGCTTTTTAAATAGGCCAGATTCAGTTTCCACTCTTGTTTAGTGGGTGTAAAGAAGGCATCAGATGAAAATGATTACAAACGGAGATGCTAAGAATCAAAACTAGGGGCTCATATATGCTAGGCAAGCACTCTTTCACTGAGCTACACCCTTTGCCCACCACTTCCATTTTATGAATCATTTAGAATTCAGGATCACATAACTCTCAATGAACACCATCTTGTCTAACAGATTATAAATCCCTTGAGAGTAAACATTAAGATTCACTCAATTCCTGGTATATAAGCTGTGCTTAATAAACACTGAATGAACAGACAACAACACAATCAATGAAGATACCATTTATTAAGTGTTTCTTATGCACTAATTTCTAGGTACTTTCTGTTTTATTACTATTTGTCAAATTTTACTGATGAAGAACCAAGAGGTGCAGAGAAACATTAACATTTCCCCAAAGTCAAACATCTTGAGTCAGGCATATTGGTGCAAACCTGTAATCCTAGTACTTGGAAAGTTGAGAAAGGAGGATTGCAGGTTCACAGCCAGCCTCAGAAACTTAGTGAGACTCTCAGGAATTTGGTGAGACACTGTTTCCAAATAAAAAATAAACTAGAAGTGGAGGTGTAGTTCAGAGGTAGAATGCCCCTGGATTCAATTTCAATTACCATCCCCCAAAACAAAAAAAACTCAGCCCCTGTCAGTCAACATTCTCACTACTATAATCTAAAAGACCCTATCAAAGTCAGTCACTAAACTGAACTTGAGAAGAAGGGAGGGCAAGGGAATAGGGTGGGAATTAGGGAAGGGTTAAATGAGAAAGGTGTGCATGTATACCTTTATCACCTTAACCTAACAAAGATGTATGATTCCAATGCACTAGTTTAAAAAAAAATTAAAAAACAAGCAAAAAAATAAATAAAAATAATTGAAGACCTGACCACACAATTTAGAGTAAGGAAAATTTATTTTCTCACAGTTTCTTGGAAATTCCAGGTTCAGTCCATGTGAGCCCAGGTCTGAAGCTCCAGGTGTGGAGGAAGAATTGGAGAGAGTGAGAGAACAAGCTTCAGCTCTCACATCATGGAGGTCAGAAGCAAAAAGCAAGCAGGAGGAGGAGAACACCCTCAGGGACCCATCTTTAGCAACCAAGCCCTGCTTCCAATATTACTACATTGTTTCCATGAGGGCTAGGGGGTGTTCTAAATCTAAATCATTAGACAACTGCAGTGCATGCACTTTGGCTCTAGGGTTTACAGATTTTACTACCACACCTATGGTCTTTCCTGGAACTTGTTCAGTTACTCTGATTTCCCTGTTCTTACTATGGGTGAACTTCCACACTTCAGTCTGAAAGTCATCTTATTTCTTTTTATTTATTTCTTTTTATTTTTATTTTTATTAATTGGTGCATTGTAACCATACACCTCTGTTAGGTACAAGCTGATAAAAGTATATATGCACACATTTCTCATTTAATCCCTTCCCCAATTCCAACCCCACTCCCTCGCCCTCCCTCCTTCTCAAGTTCAGTTTAGTGATTGACTTTGATATATATGTGAAAGTACATCATGTGCATTAGGGTGTCCCCCCTCACCCCCCAACCATCACCTTCAATTAAGTCAACTTCTTTGCTTATCTAGGGTTTCTCCTTTTTCATCTGAAGTCCTTTTATGCCCCATCTTTTCCCTAGCAACCGCATATTAGGGAGAACATATGCTTTTTTACTATTGTGACTGACTAATCTCACTTAACATAATGTTTTCCAGTTGCATCCATTTCCTGCAAGTAACATGATTTTGTTCTTCTTTATGGCTGAGTAAAATTCCGTTGTGTATATATCCCATAGTTTTGTAATCCATTCATCTGTTGATGGACATCTTGGCTATTTCCATAGTTTGGCAATTGTAAATTGTGCAGCTATAAACATAAATACACGTGCATCAGTCTGATAGTATGCTTTCCATTATTTTGGGTAGATACCCAGAAATTCTATTGCTGGATCATATGGTAGGTTCATTCCCATTCGTCTGAGGATCCTCCATACTGTTTTCCAAAGTGGTTGCACTAATTTGCAATCCTACCAACAATGTATGAGGGTTCCCACTTCTCTACACCTTTGCCAGTATTTATTGTTGTTCATGTTTTTTATGATTGCCATTCTGATTGGAGTTAGGTGAAATATCAAGGTAGTTTTGATTTGCATCTCTGATTGCTAATGATGTTGAACATTTCGTCATATATTTATTGGCCATTTGTACTTCTTCTTTTGTGAGGTGTCTATTTAGATCCTTTGCCCATTTTTTGATTGGGTTATTTGTTTTCTTAGCTGTGAGTTTCTTGAGTTCTTTGTATGTCCTAGACATTAGTCCTCTATCAGAAGAGTAGCAGGTAAAAATTTTCTCCCACTCTGTGGGCTTTCTGTTGAGGCCCTTGATAGTTTCCTTTGCTGCACAACAGCTCTTCAGTTTAATGCAATCCCATATATTGATCTTCCTTTGAGTTGCTTGTGCTTTTGGGGTCTTGTTGAGAAAGTTTTTACCTATGCCAATGTGTTGAAGTGTTGGGCCTATGCCCTATTCCTGTAGCTGCAAGGTCTCTGGTTTGACTTCCAAGTCTTTGATCCAACTTGAGTTGAGTCTTGTTCAGGTTGAGAAAGTGGGGTTTACTTCAATTTTCCTGCATATGGCTAACCAGTTTTGCCAACACCATTTGTTAAAGAGGCTATCTTTTTTCCAGTGTAATTTTTGTCTCCTTTGTCAGAAATCAATTGACTGTAAGCATGTGGGTCTGTTTCTGAGTCTTCCATTCAGCTCCATTGGTCTATGTATCTGTTTTTGTGACAATACCATGCTGTTTTTATTACTGTGGCTTTGTAGTAGAGTTTGAAGTCAGGTATTGTAATACATCCTGCATGGTTCTTGTTGCTAAGAACTACTTTGGCTATCCTGGGCTTTTTGTTGTTCCAAATGAATTTAAGGACTGATTTTTCTATGTCTGTGAGGAGTGACCTTGGTAATTTCATGGGTATTGCATTGAATCTGTAGATCACTTTTGGGAGGATGGCCATTTTGATGATATTTATTCTGCCTGTCCAAGAGCATGGAAGATCTTTCCATCTTCTTTTTTTTGTTTGTTTGTTTTCAGTACCGGGGATTGAACTCGGGGCCATTCTACCTCCGAGCTACACCCCCAGCCCTATTTTTTATTCTTTATTTTGAAACCGAGTCTCACTAAGTTGCAGAGTGCCTCACTAGGTAGCTGAGGCTGACTGCGAACCCGGATCCTCCTGTCTCAGCCTCCCAAATGCTGGGATTACAAGCGTGGGCCACCATGCCCGGCCTTCCATCTTCTTAGGTCTTCATCAGTTTGTTTTTTCAATTTTTTATAGTTTTCCTTATAGAGGTCTTTTACTTTTTTGCTTAGGTTTATCCCTAAGTATTTTATTTTGGGGGGTGCTATTTTGGGTGGAATTGTTTCCTGGATTTCTATCTCAGTAGATTTGTGCTTGGTACACAGGGAAGCTTCTGATTTTTTAAGATTGATTTTGTATCCAGACACTTCTCTTTCTATGTTTGGAAAATTCTCTGATATTACTTCTTTTAAAAGATTGTTTATTTAATTAGTTTCAACTTCTAATACCTCTTCTATGTCTATTATTCTTAGGTTAACTCTTTTAATATTGGCCCAGATCTCATCTATATCCAATTCATACTGTCGAATTTTTTTTCTAAATGATGTATTATGCATTCATTTTGGAATGGTCATCTTCTAAGAGTGATATTCTATTTTCCATGTGATCTAAACTACTGTTTATAGTTTGTATTGTTGCCTTCACTTCAATTATTGCATCTTTCACATCCTTCATTTCCTTCAAGGCTTCTCTTTGATTCCTGTTCAGGATGTCAGATTCTTTGTTTATTTGTTCCATTATATCTTTCCAGGTCTCTCTGCATTCTTTCTGGAAATTTTGTATCATTTGCACTATTAAAGATCTGAATTGTTCTTCTGGTAATCTCTGTCATTCCGTGTTGTTGAGTTCTGTTATTGTGGGGTTGTGGTGGCTTATTGTTTCTTTGCTATTTTTCCTTCCCATGGTTTTCCTGTTCTTAAATTTATATCTTTGCTTCTCTTGCAAGCTTTCTCATCCAATCTCTGCAGTGGGGGTTTAGAGGTGTTCACTAGTATATACAGGGACAGGTTATGTTCAGTGGTACAGGTTGGGTGAGAAGTCAGTGATAAATGCAAGAATAGGGTAAAGTAGAAGGTATGGTCCAGTGGAATAAGAGGTTGAGTGTGTTGAGGTAATATATGGTAAAGATTAGAGATAGTGGCTATGTTGGGGAATTCTGGTTGTCAATGTAGAGTTTTAGGTGTGGTAGTATGAGATGGTCTTGATATGAGACAGGGAAAAAAGGGAAAAGAAAAGAGAAAAGAAAAAGTGTTGAAAATAAGAATATAGATGAGAGGGAGGGAAGCTTGTAAAGGGATAAGGAGGAGAGTCAACAAACTGAGCAAAAAAATAACAAAGCAACCAATCATCCTAACAAACATAAATAAATCAAGGTAATACAAAATGAAAACAGAGTAAAAACAAAACAAAAAACAGAACACACACACACACACACACACACACACACACACACACACACACACAAACCCAAAACCAAAAAACAACAAGAAACAAAAACCTTGCTAGTTTGAAAGTACAGAGCTGAGTTGGCTTCTGCAGCCCTTTTGGATCTGCATGGATATTTTCAGCTTTTAAGTATCTGCTCACTCTATTAGATTTTCGAGCGTGTCTCTGGCATTCTTATTTGCTCTCTCTGTCAGTGCAGGCAGGGAGTTCCGCTGATGCCTCTGCTGCTGCAAGCTTGTGTCTCTGAGCTCTCCACAGGGCCTCTCTGCATCTCTCTCTCTCTGCCTTTGCTGGTGCCAGGAGTGCAATCTATATGCTGGGCATTTTTCAGGGTGCCTGGAAATTCTCTATGCCCTGTGTGCACTGGGTCCCTCCCGCACTTCTGCTCCTATCCAATCGCTAGAAGGGCAGGTGACTGAGTCTGTCCTTTGACTAGGGGCCTCTGCACCCCAGGGGTGCAATTTAACTTACAGATTCCTGCTTCTCTGGCTCCAGTGGGAGGGGTGATCTTGGGTGTCCTCACTGCAGGCTTAAGATGGTTGTCCCAGGTGTTCTTAATTGCTGTTGATCCTGTGGGGATATGCCACCTGATTTGGGTGTAGAATTCCATAGTCCCTTACTCCACTTCTGGTCGCTGGGTGGGCAGGAAGTCATTGGAGGTCTTGGTACTAATAGACCCCGCTCTAGGCAGCTGGCAAAATAGTGGCTGGCAAAATGGCGGCTGCTGGTTCGTGGCATGCACCACTGCTGCATGTGTGCACTGGCTCCTTTGTTCTCCTTTTTTGCTGCTTTTCTTTTCTTTCTGTCTGTCAAGAAGCTGCTTTGCTGCAGTTTTGATTCAAGTTCTGCAGTGCAGTTGATCACTGCTCTGGCTCTGGAGGGAGAGGTGAGCTGGGGTGGCCACACCGTGGTCTTAGGTTGGTCGTCCCACGTGTTCTGATCTCTGTGGAAGGTGCGGGGATACGCCACCTGGTTAGGATGTGGAGTTCTGCAGTCACTTACTCCACATCTGGTTGTTGGGTATGCAGGAGGTCGCTAGATATCTCCATGTTAATAGATCCCTGTGCTGGGCGGCCGGCTCAATGGCCACCACCGCTGCTCCATGGCGTGGCACCACTACCCAGTGGACAGGCTCCTTTGCTCTACCTTGTCAGCTTTCTGGGGTCTCTTTAGCTGTAGTTCAATTTTCATTGCCTTGTTCACTTTTTTGTTGCTTTTTTTCTTCCATCAAGAAGCTGCTCTTATGGCAGATTTGATTCAAGCTCACAGAGCCTGAGGAGAGGTGTTTCACTCAGAAGCTATCTTGGGCTCTTTCATCTTATTTCTTTAAAAACATAACTTCTCACTTGGTATGGTGGCACATGCCTGTAATCCCAGTCCTTGAGAGGCTGAGACAGGAAGATTGAAGATTTGAGGACAGATTCAGCAACTTAGTGAGGCCCTCCTCCTGGTCCTTTATCCTAGGCTCTTAAACTGTACTTCTCCTTCCCTAAATAAGCCCCTTATATTTTCCTATTCATGCTTACCATTTGAAATTTTTCTTTCAGGAATCAAAGACCAAGGAAGAGAGATCACTGCCCTATAACATTTATTTCTAGAAGAGATTATCACCTTATAACAACTGGACATTTGGTAACAATATTTGAAGTTATTGTATCAGTTTATATTTTACTTGCAGTATGTGAGATTTCCCATGGCTTTGCTTGCTAATTTGATGTTCCTAGATTTTGTATATTATTTTTGCCAGTCTTAAAGACTCATCATATTGTATCATTGTTTCAATACTTTTTATAATGTTGATCATCTTTTCACAAGTAAAAATTTCTATTTTCTTATTTGCTGAAATGCTTAAGCAAGTCACTTATCCATTTTTTTTCTAGATTGTATTTTTTCTTTTGATTCTCATTCTGTTTCACTTGTCTATTTTAGCTTCTCTGACTCTAGAACTGTCGCGCGCTTGCATCCGTCCAGCGGAGAAAACACACGACAACCAGGTTCCTTCTGCGAGAAGCTTTACTCAGGATTGCTTGTCTTCATGCGGGTAATGGCGGCGGCGGCCAAAACCCAGAACAACAGAGGCTTATATGTCTGCTTCTGGCCAATCAGGATCAGGCACATATCTGTACTCTAATTGGCCAGGAAACTAAGCCTGCTCACCAGCTAGCATTGCTATCAAGCAACAACACCATATTAGGAGTTGTTTACTGCACGTAGGTACTTCCTCCAGTCGCCATCTTTAGGGCGCAGCAGCTTCACCGCTCCCAACATAGAACATGAGATTTCCTTAGGACTTAGTTATAAGGACTATGTGTTTGTTCTTCTGGCTGCACTCTCTGTTTTTTCTACCCTGGTCTAGGGTAGATGAAACTCATCTCTTTGGACTACATCAACCTGCTTCTTGGGCACTATGCTTCTTAGGATTTTCTTATTTCTAGTTAGGTTCAGTCAATTGGAGGCTTAATAAGCAATTTAGAAGGTGGCAACAATGTTTATATCTCATTTTCTTCTCTTGGGTACTTGTGGGCTGGTTGTAGCCCTCTACTAAATATCATGACTTATGCCTTTCCACATGGATATTTGGATTCTGTTAACTATTACAATCAATCCCAGGGAAGCATAAGCTTCCTGCCTGAATAACTTCTGCTAGCATACCTAAACAATACCACCCAATTAGCATAATAAAGGAAGATAGGCTATACATTATATATGGAGCAGCTTACTTAGTTTTTCTCTAATTATTCTCATTATGTAAAGAATCTTTTAGTTGCACAAGGAGGAATAAAAAAAGTATGAATATCATTAAAAAATCCTTGCATTTTTATGTATAATCAAAGGTTTATTCATGGAGAACAATAAAGTGGTAAGAAGGAAAACACTTAAATTCACCAGAGGATTCACATAAAAATCTTTATAAAATAGTGAGACAGTCAGCATCAAATAATGATCCCCAAAGCCAACTTCTCATTCTGCTACACTATTATCTAAAACATCAGTAAACATGGTGGCTTATTGCTAATGTTTTCTTGGAGCTTTTCTCATTTGCTGTCTTCTCATGAATAATTTACATTTTGCAAGTATAAGAAAGGAGCAAGGTGAAGACACTACCTGAGAAACTAATTAAAATAGAAATGCCACCATGCATATTAGGATTTTCCGTAAATAATGAAAGTCTGAGTTCATGGTTTGCATTGAATAGTCTCTTGAATATCTCTAGTGTAATGTTTTATGTTATGTGCTCCTTTAGATTCTAGGAATTTTCTTTGTGTACTTTTTGAAGATTCTTCTATAATAATGAAATTAAAATACTTTTTCAACAATGATATTGGAAGATTGAACATCTGTGACTTAAAAGACTTTAATAAGTTATCGTTAAGATTGTATTTGGAGCCAGGTGTGGTGGCACATGCTTGTAATCCCAGTACTTGGGAAGCTGAGACTGGAGGATCCGGGTTCGCGGCCAGCCTCAGCTGATTAGTGAGGCCCTCTGCAACTTAGTGAGACCCTGCTTTAAAATAAAAAATAAAAAATAGGGCTTTGGGTGAAGCTCAGAGGTAGAATGCCCCTGGGTTCAATCCCCAGTGCCAAAAAAAAAAAGAAAGAAAGAAATGTGATTTGGGGCCACGATTTACCTAAATTAATAGGTTATTTATAGTAAATAATGAACCTTATCCAAAATGTGATCTGGTATTTACTGTTGGCTACTGGGAGATGATTTCTGAGCCTCTGAAATATGTTGCATAATAGAAGTAACATTGTGTAGCACCTGGAGTTACCTGGTAATCTATCACTCAGATATGTTATGGAAAGCTTTGGGACACAGTCTCAGTTCACCTCTAGAGAAACTGATAACTAAAGATATTAACTTAATCTCTAAGAGGGGCTGGAGAAAAGGGTCAATTGTAGAGGCAGGATATGATTGAGCTCCTATAAAAGCTGGGCACTAAAGGCAATACTCTCTGTTTCTTATTGCACAGCATGACTGGATAAGGCAATGCCATTGAAGACTCCATGGAAAGAGGACACCTGGGTGTTCCATATTTGAAGCTCTCCTGCACTGTGCCCTGTATGCCTTTTAATTTGGCTAATATTAACCTATATCCTTTCCCAGGAACAGTAGTGACTAATATAACAACTAGTTGTTACTAGTACAAAAACTTTCAGTGAGTCCATCTAGTTTATTATTGAGCATCATAATCCCCTGGAAACCTCCTAATGTTATAGAACTGAAAAATGGTTTTGTGGAAGTCTGTGCCCCCTCTAACTTCATTCTTGGATTAGCTCATCATATATTTTAACCAGGGATTTTTAAATTTTTATTTTGAAACAGGGTCTTGCTAAATTGCTAAGGGTCTTGCTGAGTTACTGAGGCTGGTCTTGAAAATGCAATCCTCCTATCTCAGCCTCTTAAGTACTGAGATGGCAGATATGTGGCATCATGCCTGGATGTAACCAGGGCTTTAACTTTATTCATCTCCATTAAACTTTTCCAGTACCCTTAAAGTACCTAAAATATTTTTTAAAAAAAGGCAAAGGAAAGTCTTCCAGTTAAAACTATCACATTCATTTTCTGTCACTTCACTTATAACTTTGAGTTTAACTGGACAGTTTAGAAATGTGAAAAAGAAATGGGTGTGGTAGCACATGCTTATAATCCCAGCATTTGGGAGGCTGAGACAGGAAGATCCGGGTTCGCTGCCAACCTCAGCTATCTAGTGAGGCACTCCGCAACTTAGTGAGACCCTACTTCAAAATAAAGAATAAGAAATAGGGCTGGGGGTATAGCACGGAGGTAGAATGCCCCTGAGTTCAATCCCCAGTACCACAAAAAAAAAGTGAAAAAGAAAATAATTTTATCTATTTATTTTCTCATATTTTTTCATTTTGCCAAATGATCCAATTTACATCGTGGTGAATGTTTAAAAATAATAGCTATATTAAAACAAGCAAATTTACAATTGAGTGAGAATATATATTCTGTACATTGTTTCAATAAAACACTGAGACTTCAAAGATTTTTTAGTTTGAAAGACTGCCTTAGACTCCATGGTTTTCTTTTTTTTTCTTTTATTTAGTTTTCTAGGTACTTCAGTGGAAAAAGTTGGCAAATTATTGAACTAAGTTTTATATTTGAGTGGGCTCTTCAGCAATCTCTTTCATTTCTATACTGTGGTCCCATCTAGTCCTATTTAGCACCCCGCTATAAAGCTATAAAACAGAACAGCAACAATAATGTCTTCATTGATATCAGTGGTAGAGATATTTTTTATTTTTGCCATTAGTGAATAGAAACACCTTCAGTGGGAGCCTCAGGAGAGAAGATAAATGGTGAAGGCCACATGCAAACCAGGAAATTAAGTCCCATGCGACATTCTCTAGGGTACTCCAGCTTCATTAGGCTGGTGTTCTGGAGTTCTCCTGGATGATAGGGGGGGACAGAAGAAGGAAGGGTATTCAACAAAGTATATATTTGCTGCTATTTGTGTTGTTGCATTAATTCTGTTCTTTTTTATCCTGGGCTTAGCCTCACTTTGGAAACACGGGTTATATAAAAGTAACTCCTGTTAAAATGAAGGGTGGGTAGAAATATTGTCAGTGAGAAATTGTATCACTTCACATTTTCATAAAAATATTTATTTACCAAACAAGTGACAGGTTTAAGCTTACAAAAGAAAAAGTCTAGAATGAAAACTTTAACTTTGCCTTAAGACTATAGAAATGTGTTTTTTTCTCTCCGGAAATGTTTTTCAGAGAACTTGTCATTGATTTAAATCCTTTTCCCTGTGAGTCAGAAAGATTAAAACTGTTGGCATACAACTAAACAATATCTATATTTGTGCCTTTACCAATTTCTTACATTTGCTTCCTTGACAGTTACCATTTACTGTGACTGAATGTCATTTCCTTAATAAAAATTCACTTACCTTTTTTGACAGATGTCAACTCCATGTACTCTAATGATTTTAACTGAACTCTCAAACAAGTATTTCACTTATTTAAAAAAGACTACAATGTGAAGAATCCAAGGTAGTTTTGAACTTTAATATTGAGTGTTATATATTTGGATATATTGTAATGGTTTGATCAAAAACTACCTATTAATGTGAAGTAACTATGACATTACAATTGAATTGTCAAACTGAGCTCTGTTTTAGCTTTGTTTTCTTTCATTCCTTAACTTTAAATTATTTTTCCCTGGAGGATTTTCATGTGAATGAATTTTTAAAATTTCAGTTCAAGATTGGTATACAGTGAAACACAGCTAGATGTGAAGCTTCAGTAACTACAGTAGTTACTCCCTTTGTAACCATTTCTCCTGATTTTTCTCCCCAGTATGGAAATCATTGCAAACTTTTGAGAAAGTAGACAATGGACCCTTAGTTTGAAAGACTGGGGATGTTTTATAACTATTGGAGAAAGAAGAGGAAGCCTGGAAAACTTCTTTTGATACTGTCACGGAGACAGAATTCACATGCTTTGAACAAAGCAATTTGGACAAAATATCTAACCATTAGAGTGACAATAACTGTATTATTTTCCTACTACTATCATGGAAAATTATCATTAATTTAGTGGTTTAAACAACACTCACTTTTTCCCAGTCTGTAAGACAGAAGACTAACTTGTATCTTCCAAGGTAAAATAAAAGTAGAAACAGGGCTCCCTCCCTTACTGATGCCTTGTTGCATCATTCAGGTTGTTGGTAGAAATTAGATTCTGGCAGTTATAGAGCCAAACTCTTTCTTTTCTTTCTGGCTGTCAACTAAGGGCCATTCTCAGATTTTGAGGCCCCCTGAATTTCTTGGTTTATGACTCCTTTCCTCCACCTTTAAAACTAGCAATGAGTGCTTAAATTTTTTTGTCCCACCTTTCTGAGCTTGGTGGCACATACCTGTAATCCCAGTAATATGTGGGAGGCTGAGGCAGGAGGCTTTCAGGATCCATGCCAAGGACTTAATAGCTTAGTTCACCTTCTTTCAAAATATACCGCCTCTGTATTCAATCCCTAGCACACACATACACACACACAAAATTTCTCCTACCTTTTTTGTGCTACTCTTCTCCCTGACTCTTTTGCTTATTTCTTACACTTTTAAAAGCCTCTGTGGAGCCAGGCATGGTGGCACATGCTTGTAATCCCAGTATTTGGGAGACTGAGACAGGAGGATCACAGGTTCACAGCCAGTCTCAGCTACTTAGTGAGGTCCTCCACAACTTAGTGAGACCCTGTTTCAAAATAAAGAATAAAAAAGTGGAGCTGTGGGTATAGCTTGGAGATAGAATGCCCCTGGGTTCAATCCCCAACACTGCAAAAAAAAATACAATGTAACATATAGACAGATGTTAGGATGCGGATATTTTTTTGAATTATTATGCTACCACAGTGGCCAACCAGTATTGAACTGTCAAGTTGCTGTTAGGAGAATGTTAAACTTTATGTCTTACATTAGGGTTCTTGAACCCTCCATGTGTTCATGTCAGCTATAGAAACTATGAAACAAAATCTGTAACTTTACCTTCAGGATGAAGGTGAAATAAAATAAAAAACTACAAGATTTATGTCAAAACTACAAGGCAGCTGTTTTATTGACACAATAGGCGAAGTCTTTAGTAGAAGTTGGTCCTAGGTGAAGGATTTTTACATGCTTGAATTGCTCTTTTATAGAAATATTCATTGTGCTAGAGGGTGTAGTTTGATAGATGATTTGGTGTTTATGTCACATGCTTTTTTGTGGTTCTGGGGATTGAACCCAGGCACCTCCGACACTGAGATACATTCCCAGCCCTTTTTATTTTTTTAAATATTGAGACAATATTTCTCTAGATTGCCCAGGGCAACCTTAAACTTGTAATATACCTGCTTCAGCCTCATAAGTCACTAGTATTACAGGCTTACACTATCACACCTAGTTTATGTCACATCTTAAATTAAATTATACATAATCTATTGTCAAATATATAAAAGTAACACCAAAATAATTTTTCTATAGGAATTTTGTAAATGCAATGTGTGCAGTAGGTTACATTAAAGATGAAGGGAAAAGATTATGGGTTTTTATTTAATAGTTAAACCAAAAATACTATAATTTTTAAGAATAAATATTCTCTTCTTCTGCCCTTTACTTTCTACACCAACATTTATAGCAGCATTTTTTTCATATCCAGTGGTGGGGTACATAGGTTAAGGACCTATTCTTAGAAAAAAGTATGGCTACCAGGTCAGTAGTGCATGCCTATTATTCCAGCAACTTTGGAGGCTGAGGCAGGAGCATCTTAAGTTCAAGGTATTTAGGAAGACCCTGTCTCAAAACAAAAAAAGTCAAAGGCCTGGATATGTAGCTCAGTTGTAGAGTACTCCTGGGTTCAGTCCCCAGTACCACAAAAATATTGGAAGAATATTTAACTTGTTTGAACAATATACTAGCTGATATAGATGATAGTACAAAGTCTGCCAATATAACACTTGAGGGGAAGTAGTTGTGAGATATTGTAGCTTTGAAAATTTTATGTGGCAAAGAAATTTGAGTAAATAAGAAGAGTGTCTCCTAACTGCACAAAAGTTTTATTATTATATAACAACAAAAGTGAAATTACTTATTAAAAATATTCTCTAATACATAAATTATTTCAAAAACATTAAGTATATTTCTTAGCATTAGCTTTTCTGTTACAAATAGTCAGTCTTTTACATCAGAGTAATACATTAAAATGAAGCAAATTAGACCTATTAAAACAACCATTTACTAAAATGTCCTTAAAATTAGTTTAAAAATTGAGTAATTAACCCCATGCTGTGATGACATTACTTTTGCCTTCGTTGCTTTCAGCTTATGCCCAGAACCATTGCTGGTATTTTCATTAGCTGTTATATATAAATTGATTGCTGAAGAATAAATGCTTTATACTTTCAATTATATTTTAATAAAAAAGAGCATTATTATCTCTCTTGACTATAAAGAATAGTAGTGCTAAACTAACACTGTTAATTCCTTATACTTCAAGCACTCTTGCAGGTAAAATAATATATATAAAACAATCTTATTTGAGATTTTATATATATATTCATTTTATGCAAATGTAAATAAATAGAAGAGGTGGATGAGAAATTTGTAATATGACAGACAAATAGAGAAGCTAATTTAATCACTGTAGAAACATTAAAAATGTTTTTGTGGTACTGATGAGCAAAACCAAGGGTATTCTACCACTGAGATACATCCAACGCACCCCAACCCTTTTTTTAAAATTTTGAGACAGAGTCTCACTAAGTTGCATAGGCTGCCCAGGCTGACCTCGAACTTGCCATTCTCCTATTCAGTCTCTCAAGTCACTGGGAATACAGACATGCGCCACTATGCCCAGCCTGAAGAAATTCTTTTATGATGGTTTAAATAAATTGTAGTCACTTGGAAATGGAGAACTATTAAGAGACCCTTTATACTTGATTATATCATAGAGCAAAATCTTCAGCTCCATAAAGATGAGAAGGCAGAGCTAAAATATTTTGTGACACAGTATCAAAATAAGATTTGAATGAAGTTAACCAGGCTACCTTTCACCCTATATATATTCTATGTTAGCAGCTGTTGGGAACCGTCATAGAACTGCACACTGAGATTAACATCTTTGACCTACTCCGCTGAGTACACAATACCAGCTGAGTGAAATTTGTCCACTTGGAATCGACAAGAATTAGACCTGATGGAATCAACAAGAATGTGGACATTGATATCTTCTCCAACTACCAGTAATGCTTAACCCTTCCTTCCTTCCTCTAAGCTTGTCTCATGACTTCCCTGCTGTCTCACCTTATCTTGTCTCATGACAGTTTTCTGGCTCCTGTGTTTAATCACTTTTTATGATGCTTTGTTTAAATCTTTAGTAAAAGAAAAACACTGGCTGCAGAAGGACAGGAGAATTACCTGCTTCCTTTCCAGCTGCCCCAAATATTAAAAATAATAATTTTGGACCCAGAGTCATGCATGCAAGGGACTTCGAACAAGCAGCATCCATAGCAATCAGTTCAATACAAGTGGCATCTGACATACAATGAGAAACCTCAGAGCTTTGGTGAGTCACTCACATTCCTTCAGCTGCCAAGGTCATGACCAACTTGCAAGGGTAATTCCATGGTTGGTTAACAAAGGCAAATAATCTGTCTCATATTATAATTTGCTTCACTGCTTGCTCACAAAAGAGGGAGATTCTGTCAGTCAGCAGACTATAAAGGAATTATTAGATTGTATTACAGAAGCCTGCCCTTGGTTCCCTGAAGAGGAAATATTGGATCCTGAGATGTGGGATTGAGTAGAACAAACTTTGAAACAATATTGACATCAGGAAATGAAAGTACCAAGTACTCTGGCTCTTGTTAAGGCTTGTTTAGAACCTCTTCGAAAGACTAAAGCTTTCCTTGTCATTAACAAGGAGACCCCTCAAAATGAGGTACACCATTCCACTGGACAGCCTTCAGCATCTCTTGGGCTGGCTGCGGGGGAAAAAGGAGATTAAAGATAACAATAACTTTTCTCCTCTGCCAACTCAGTAGTCTCCCAATAATCCTTTTAAAGATGATTTGACTCTTTGTACTCCATTATATGTGGCTATAAAAAAAAGCCCCTCTTATATCCCACTTTCTCCCTAGCTTCCACATATTAGGGAGAGCACATGATTTTTTACTTTTTTTGACTGACTAATCTCACTTAGCATAATGTTTTCCAGTTCCATCCATTTCCCTGAAAGTGATATGATTTTGTTCTTCTTTATGACTGAGTAAATTTCCATTGTGTACATATCCCATAGTTTTGTAATCCATTCATTTGTTGATGGACATCTTGGCTGGTTCCGTAGTTTGGCAATTGTGAATTGTGCAGCTATAAACATAGATACACATGCATCAGTCTCATGGTTTGGTTTCCATTCTTTTGGGTAGATACCCAGAAGTGGTCTTGCTGGATCATACGGTGGTTCATTCCCACTTGTCTGAGGATCCTCCATACTGTTTTCCAAAGTGGTTGAATTAGTGAGTTTTTTATAGTCAGCAGAACCCAGGAGTTTATTTATGGTGACAAACTACATGACAGCCCTAAGCACATAGCACAATTGATTATTTACAGAAGAAGCTAAATCAAGGTCATTTTGTAAAAGAAATCTATCTGGTTGCAAAGAAGATTTATATCTCTTGGACTATACAAAATCAGAACATCCTGGTTTGTCAGGAAGCATGAGAACATAACCAAGGTTACATCTGTATGCAGAACACACTGAGTGAAAGACCTTTGTTTTTCTTTACAGAGTTTCCCACAAGACACATTGTATTCCTTTACAAGATGTTTTTAATGGCCTGTGTCCCTACCATGGAGGAAGGGGAAGAATTTCTGGAAATATATTGTCTAGTAGCTGAGAGGGGATGAGATCTCATGTGCCACTGACAGGGACTTGTCTTAGCTAGGAGCATGGATTTGCATTCATAGTAACACAAAAAATGGCAGAGCACGTGGACACAGAAGCAAGTAGGTAAATTGGTCAATCAGAATGAGCCTGTGGTGCTCTTCTGATTGCTTCATTTTTCTCTGTGAAGTAGACAGGAAGGTTAGCAGATGAGAATGAGTGTGCAAAGGAGGTATTGGAGGTTAGCAGAAAGAAGACGACCTGTAAAGTAGTTATCAAGAGAGTAGGGAGTGAAAAGATGATGGAAACAGTTCAATTGCTAACCAGCATTTACTCTAAAATAAGATCAATAAGCATTATTGTTTTTCTCCAGCCACATTTAGCTGCTTTCACAGAGGCATTATATACTGTAAGTGTTGGATTAAACACAGGTTGTACTTTTTTCTAAATGAATAGGAGCAATGTAGTGGGAGATACATTCATGTTAGTGATTATATATATGAAAATTTAAACTCAGGAAGTAGCAAAAATTAGTTGCAAAGATTTGCTAAATTATCTGCACAAAAGGAAGTAGTAAATTTTAGTATATATCTGTACATTGTTAGTTCATTGCTTAGAACCAAGGGCTATTTGATTTCAATATCTTATCCCTTTAATAAATGTAAATGAAAATGTGTTTTATGTCACATATGTGACCATATATTGCGTGGTACCTATCTTTCACTTTAATAGCATTTAAAATGTTTTTCAATATCATTATAACAAATAAGTATTTGTCTTATTTTTAGAGCTCACAATTCTATGTCATCTGAACTTTAAAATAAGATAGTTTAGGTTGAGAGGTATAGTTCAATGATAGATCACACACATAGCATGCATAAGGCCCTGGGTTAGATTCCCAGCACCACTAAAAAGAGATGGTATTAATCTAAATATAAATTTTTATCATTGTGAATTCAACCACAGCCCTGTTGATGACAGATATAAATTTTGTTGAGTAGTACAGGTTTTTCCATTCATCTTCCATATTTCCCTATCAATTTATCAAATCCCACATTAAATTAAATGCAATTAATCAACCATATAGTAGCTGGCTAGTAATGGATTATTTTTAAGTAACAAATTATTTCCTTACATCTATTCAGAAGAATAAATGATTTCATAATTTTAATAGAAAAAATTAAACATGAAATGAAATATCAACTAGCCTAAGACATTATAAATTTCTGTGCTCTCTCCACATTTTTGTCTAATTATAAAAACAAATCCAGAGTGTTTCTCTTTTCTCTTTTTTCTTATTATACTGTATGTCAGGTGCTAACAAGTAGTGAAGCATGCATACTTTATAGCTACCTTGAAGTGCAATAGTCCATTTAAAGTTGAATTCAGAGATAGATAATTCAAACTTAAATTATATTAAGCTCATTTTCTAACATTCACTCTATATTCTGAATATTTCCTACATTCTGAAATTTCACATCCAGTATATGTAACTGATAAATAACCTAGAAGATAAAATTTAGTGACTTTAAAACTCACAAACAGATTAGTAACAATTCCTCTTCTGTTTCAAAAACAGGTTGAAATTATCAATTGAATTAAATGATGATTAAAAAGACCAGGAAAAAAATCCTGGATAGCTGATTTTTTTTTTTTTTTTTTTTTTTTTTTGCGGTACTGGGGATTGAACTCAGGGGCATTCTACCTCCGAGCTACATCCCCAGCCCTATTTTTTATTCTTTGTTTTGAAACCGAGTCTCACTAAGTTGCAGAGTGCCTCACTAGGTAGCTGAGGCTGGCCGCGAACCCGGATCCTCTGGTCTCAGCCTCCCGAATGCTGGGATTACAAGCGTGCGCCACCACGCCCGGCTGTGGATAGCTGATTTTGTTCAATCCAATCTATAATGGTAAAAGAAATGTGTTAATGTTTTCAATTAACTGTATGACAGTTAACATTTCTTCTAATCCAGCAGAAATCCCAGGACTATTCACAAAATGCTTCTGAATTACTGTATCTGTAAACATTCAAATAAAATTAAAATTTGTGATTTAATGCATTTATTCCATATAGACCAGATACAAGCATTATGTTTGAATACTATTCTGATCTATATTAATGATTTAGCTTAACTAGAATTTAGATCATGTTTCACTGAGCCACATTTTGTTCTGATACTTACTTTACACAAATATGCTGATACAATTAACCAGTAAGAACTATGGTTATTCTTCCATATGAATTTTATAACTATTTTTCTGAGGAATTTCATTGTTATTTTGATGGGGACTGAACTGACTATGTAGGTTGCTTTTGGTAATATGGCTGTTTTAGAATATTATGGCTGCCTACCCAAGAACATGGGAGGTCTTTCATCTTATGTTGCCATTTTCCTTCTTCAGTATTTTATAATTTTTATTGTAGAAGTATTTTGCCTCCTTGCTTAGATTTGCCTCTAGGTATTTCATTTTACTTTATTTTGTGGCTATTGCAAATGGTATTATTTTCTCAGTTTCTTTTTAAATGATTTCATTACTAGTTATAAAAAGTTATTGATATTATATGTCTGATTCTGTTAGTCAGCTTTGTGTTGTTGTGAACAAAATACCTGACAAAAACAACTTAGGGGAAGAAAAGTTTATTAGGTTCACAATACAGAGGATTTCTTCCATGGTTGCCTAGCAAACATCACGGTGACAGGGCATGGTGGAAAAAAATATACTTAGCTCATGTCTGCCAGAAAATAAAGAGAGAGGAGAAAGAAGATAAAATGGGGAGAAGTTAAACCCTTCCAGAACATGCCCCAAGGGACTCACTTCCTCTAACCAAGTTTAACTTCTAAGTAGTCCATACAACTATCAATAGATAAAATAATTAAATCCATTAAATGGATTAATCAACTGATAAGTTCAATGACCTTATGATCCACTTACATAATCAAAACCCACATGTGAACATGACTGTATTGGGAACCATGCTTTCAACCCCTGAGCTTTTGGAGAGCACTTCAGATACAAATCATAACAATGCCATTATGAAGGGTATTTTTTTACCTCTTCTTGCTCTCTCATTCTTGCTCTTTGGTGATGCCACACAAAGGTGCTTGCCAGATTCTGAAACCTTGATTTTAGACTTTTTAGCTTTCAGAATTGTGAACAAATAATTTCCTGTTCACTATAAACTATCCAGTCTCACATATTCTAATACAGCAGAATAAAGTAGATTAAAATAATCCATTTAGACCAGTCATCTGGGAAAACTTATGAGCCAAAGACTAAAAATGACCAGACAAGTCAGTCAGAAACTTAAACCAGTTACATTGATAACTTTATTGGTCATGTTTTTTAGTTGATATGTTTTTTTTAACTACTGTATAGATGGGTACTAAAATGATTCTTAATGTAATGTTATCTTATGGTTATATGTTCATTTATTTTTTTTTTCATTTCTAACCATTAAGAATTTCTTCCTTGAAGAAAAGGGACTTTGTGAAAGTTTAGGAGTGATACCAGTAGAGCAGTGGAAGGAGATCAGAAGAGGAAAGAAGGCAGGGAAAGCAGAGATATGGGGAAGAAAACAGACCAAATCATACTATATACATATATGAGTGTACCATTATAAATTTCTCTATCATCTATAATTATAATGTGCCAACAAAAAAAATGTAAAATATTTTTTTCCAGTAATTTATTTCTTTAAGATATGACAATGGTCTTTTATTATTTAGAGTAAAACTAATCTTCTTTGGTATTTCATCAGTCAGGAATTTGTTTATATTTTATTTTGATATTGGGGGTATCTCATTATGTTACCCAGGCTTGTCTCAAACTTGGAAGCTTAAGTGATACTCTTACATCAGCCTCCTAAGAGTCTGGAACTAAAAATCTGCATCAACACATTTGGCTCAGAAATTTATCTTTTTGTCTATCTAAGCATCTGGTACTTTGCCATCATGCAAACCTGTAATCTAGTAAACTTCATCGGAAATTGCTGATAATAGAGATCACTAGTGAATTTTTTATTTTCCTCTCCTGCTGTTGAAAGGGAGTGGAAGTCAAAATCAAAATCTCTGCTCTCTGAGGTGTCCATCCATCTTTCTTCAGTTCAGGTTTGTGAAAGGAGGTCATAATGTCAATAACATTTAACTTTTCAAAAATTAGAGAGCCAATATCCTCATTTCCTCCATACTCTCCATGCAGACATTCTATTTAGGGAAAACAATATATAGTGGAGTGGATAAAGAACTGAAGTCTAAAAATTACAATACTTGGTTTGTAGATAAACAATATTACTTAGTGACCTTGGGCCAATTATCAATCTCTCCAAACATTCATCTATAAATTAATTCAAAGAGAAAGAGATGCATAAATACAGATATGTGATGGTTGTGTAGTTGGGTAAAACATATCTCAGGTGCTTTCATCTGCTTCTAGTCTATAAAACTGCAGTCATTCCCACTTTCTGTGCTTGTGTTTCTCCCTATAATCCCAGAGTTCTTATACTACCATTCTTCAGTCCCCTTAGGAACCAAATGTGAAAAACTTACTCTCATTGAGCAGTTAGCATTTCTTAGTTACTCCACCTGGTGATATTTGCATGTAAATGAATCCTCAATACAGATTTGAGCAGAGTATTCTCTTTCATAGCATGCTTCTTACTGGAACTCTGCCTTCATATTACATTATTGCACTTTCCTTGCCAGAATATCTGCAAATATCAATTCTTTTCCTGAGGCCAGGCCAGTTGTTAAAATTGTCTTTAGCTAAAGGATTTATATGTAGTTATAGCTCAAGTCTTGCAGATAACTCTGAGCATGCTCTTTTCATTTCTGTTTTTAATTAGGTATTGGGTAGTTTGCATATTTCTATGATATTTTGAACTCATTTTTCCATTCTGAATTTTGTAAATATTAAATCACTTTAAAATTTATTGGTCTCTAAGTTTGACTTGCTACCAAAATATAAAATTATGCCTTATTCTCATGTATAGCATCTATATTATTATTATTATTATTATTATTATTATTATTATTATTAGCACTGGAGTTTGAAACCAGAAGCATTTTCCCTCTGAGCTATATCCCTAGCCTTTTTTATTATTTGTTTTGAAACAAGGTCTCCCTAGATAGCTGAGAGTCTTCCTACATTGCTGAAATTGTCCTGAAACTGTGATCTTTGTTTCTCAGCCTCCCAAAGTACTGCAATGAGACGTGTATACCACCACATCCAGCAGTATCTATATTATTATTATTATTATTATTATTACTTTAAAATGTTTATTCTTTTAAAAAATTAGTTGCTTTTTATACAGCTATACAAAATTCTTAAAGTTTCTTTGAAAATGAAATATAATGGAATTTTAGAACTATATAAAAAAGGTACCTTTGCCTAAGAAACATTGTTTACTTTGTTTACATAGTTAACTGACAAAATTCTCTATCATCCAGCTTCCTAATCAATGGAAAAATAAGCTACCTCATATTATAGGATTTCCAAAAAGAAAAATATAGACACCCCCCACCACACACACACACACACAACCTTCTGTGGCTCAAAACACAATATCACGGCCCTATCTGCAGGCAACTTGCAATAATTGCTGAATACAATTTAGTGATAAGAAAAATCCTTTTCATGATGAAAAATACTTATAAGTCCCATTGAAGTACTGCTTTAGCTTAACTATACATAAGAAATTATTTAATATTATCCTATTCCAAATATATATAGTGTTCATTTCTTAAGATGAGTCTTTCTCCCACCAAACGTAACTGCATTGTGTCTCTGAAGTTAAGCAGAAAATAAATAAATGAAACCCAGTGCTAATGACAAATATACAGCAAATTCACTTCTTCATTTTTTTATTGATGCATTGTAATCATACATCTTAATGAGGTACAAGTTGTAGAGGCATACATGCACACATCTCTCTTATTTTTTATTTTTATTTATTTATTTATTTATTTGCGGTACTGGGGATTGAACTCAGGGGCATTCTATCTCTGAGCTACACCCCAGCCTATTTTTTTTATTCTTTATTTTGAAACTGAGTCTCACTAAGTTGCGGAGTGCCTCACTAGGTAGCCGAGGCTGGCCGCGAACCCGGATCCTCCGGTCTCAGCCTCCCGAATGCTGGGATTACAAGCGTGCGCCACCACGCCTGGCTCACATCTCTCTTTTAACCCTTCTCCAATTCCCACACCATTCCCTCCCCCTCCCTTCTTCTCATGTTCAGTTTAGTGATTGAGTTTGATGTGTTTACGAAAGTACATCATGTGCATTAGGGTGTTTCCCTCCCCCCATCACCTTCAGTTAAATCACCTTCTTTGCTCATCTAAGGTTTCTCCTTCTTTGTCCAGAGTCCCTCCTATGACCCACTTTCTCCCTAGCTTCCACATATTAGGGAGAACATCCAATTTTTTAATTTTTTGTGACTAATCTCACAACATAATTTTCTCCAGTCTCATCCATTTCCCTGCAAATTACATGATTTTGTTCTTTATGGCTGAGTAAAATTCCATTGTGTGCATATCCCATACTTCTGTCACCCATTCATCTCTTCATGGACATCTTAGTGAGTTTCATAATTTGGCAATTGTGAATTGTGTGGCTATAAACATAGATATGTATGCATTAGTCTGCTAGTTTGATTTCTATTCTTTTGGGTAGATACTCAGAAATGGTATTGCTGGATTATATTGTAGGTTCATTCCCATTCATCTGAGGATCCTCCATACTGTTTTCCAAAGGGGTTGCACTAACTTGCAATCCCAACAATGACTTCTTAATTCTTCACAAAGATTGAAACCAATTTTCAAGATCATAAAGAGATAGACATTCACCTATTTTCAAAGACTTGTTTGTAGATTATGCAGCAACTTTGCTGTCTTTCCTATATTCAAAATCTGCAAACTCCATGCCCCCATGACCTCCTCTGAATCCTCCAAAAATCCTCAAGGAGTAGTAAGGGTACCACCTCTGCCACCACCATGCAGTCTGCCACCATAGAAAACAAGACCTCCTCTGCTTCTGTACCTTCCATGGCCACGTTTTGGAAAAAGTGGTATTCCACATATTTCAGCTTTTAATATTCTTTCTTCAGCTGAGGTTGGTCTCCATTCCCTATTATCATCACAATAAATGCTATCCAAGAAGGATTTAATTTTGATGTAATAGCAACTAGGTCCAAATAGAACTTCCTCGTCAGCATTTCCTTCACAGTTTTCGGTATTAAGTCCTGAGTCTCCTTTGTCTTCACCATTTACAGACACCTCTCTCTCTCTCTCTCTCTCTCTCTCTCTCTCTCTCTCTCTCTCTCTCTTTCTCTCCATCTCTTTCTTTAATTGGTGCATTGTGGCATACATGCACACATTTCTCATTGAACTCTTCCCCAATTCCTGTCCCACTGCCTTCCCTTCCCTCCTTCTAAGTTCAGTTTAGTGATTGAATTTGATATGTTTGTGAAAGTACATCATGTGCATTAGGGTGTCCCCCCACTCCATCACCTTCAGTTAAGTCACCCTTTTTGCTCATCTGAGGTTTCTACTTTTTCATCTATAGTCCCTCTAATGTGCCACTGTATTCCTACTTTCTGTATATTAGGGCGAGCTTATGATTTTTTACTTTTTGTGACTGACTAAGCTCACTTGGCATAATATTTTCCAGTTGCATCCATTTCCCTGCAAATGACATGATTTTGTCCTTATTTATGGCTGAGTAAATTCCATTGTGTACATTTCTCAAAGTTTTGTAATCCATTCATCTGTTGATGGACATCTTGGCTAGTTCCATAATTTGGCAATTGTGAGTTGTGCAGCTATAAACATAGATACATGGACATCAGTCTGATAGTTTGGTTTCCATTCTATTGGGTAGACACTCAAAAGTGGTATTGCTGGATCATATGGTAGGTTCATTCCCATTCATCTGAGGATCCTCAATACTGTTTTCCAAAGTGGTTTCACTAATCTGCAATCCTACCAACAATGTATGAGGGTTCCCACTTCTCCACAACTTGGCCAGCATTTGTTGTTGTTTGTGTTTTTGATGATTGCCATTCTAATTGGGGTTAGGTGAAATCTCAGGGTAGTTTTGATTTGCATTTCTCTGATTGATAATGATATTGAATATTTCCTCATACATTTATTGGCCATTTGTATTTCTTCTTGTGAAGTGTCTATTTAGATCCTTTGTCCATTTTTATTGGCTTATTTGTTTTCTTAGCTGTGAATTTCTTGAGTTCTCTGTATATTCTAGATATAAGTCCTCTATTGGATGAGTAGTTGGCAAAAATTTTCTCCCATTCCATGAGCTCTCTGTTGAGGTTCTTGATAGTTTCCTTTGCTGCATAGAAGCTCTTCAGTTTAATGCAATCCCATGTATTGATCTTCCTTTGAATTTCTTGTGACTTTGGGGTCTTGTTAAGAAAGTTTTTGCCTATGCCTATGTGTTGAGTGTTGAGTCTATGCCCTCTTTAAGTAGCTTCAAGGTCTCTGACTCCCATGTCTTTGATCAATATTGAATAGATTCTTGTGCAGGGTGAGAAAGTGGGGTGTATTTCCACTTTCCTGCATATGGTTAACCGGTTTTGCCAGCACCATTTGTTGAAGAGGTTATCTTTTTCCCAATATATGCTTTTGGATCCTTTGTCAAAAATCAATTGACTGTAAACATGTGAGCTTGTTTCTGAGTCTTCTATTCTGCTCCATTGGTTTATGTGTCTGTTTTTATGCCAATACCATGCTGTTTTTTATTACTATAGCTTTGTAGAAGTCAGGTATTGTGATGCCTCCTGTGTGGTTCTTGTTGCTTAGAACTACTTTGGCTATTTGAGACTTTGTGTTCTTCCAAATGAATTTGATGATTGAGTTTTCTATGTCTGTAAGGAATATTCTTGGTAATTTAGTGGGTATCACATTGAATCTGTAGATCACTTTTGGGAGAATGGTCATTTTGATGATACTCATTCTGCATATCCAAGAGCATGGAAGATCTTTCCATCTT
The DNA here is from genome assembly GCA_004027655.1 of Graphiurus murinus. Classification (NCBI taxonomy): domain Eukaryota; kingdom Metazoa; phylum Chordata; class Mammalia; order Rodentia; family Gliridae; genus Graphiurus; species Graphiurus murinus. Next base: position 50,734 of record PVLC010005778.1, read on the forward strand.
CTAAAGTCTTCTTCAATTTCTTTTTTCAACTTTTTATAGTTTTTCTTATAGAGGTCTTTTATCTCCTTGGTTATGTTTATTTCTAGGTATTTTGTTTTGGGGAGTGATATCAACAGTGGAGTTGTTTTCTGTATTTATTTTTTGTCAGATTTATGGTTGGCATAAGGGAAAGCTTCTGATTTTCTAAAATTGGGTTCATATTCAGACACTTTGTTGAATTTGTTTATCAGTTCTATTAGCCTTTTGGTTGAGTTTATTGGGTCGTCTATGTATAGTATCATGTCTTCTGCAAATAGAGACAGTTTTAGTTCTTCCATTCCTATTTGTACTTCTTTGATTTTCTTCTCTTACCTTATCGCACTGGCTAGAGTTTCAAGTACTATACTGAACAGAAATGGTGATAATGGGCATCCTTGTCTTTTTCCTGTTTTAGTGAGAACTCTTACATCTTTTCCAAATTTAATATGATGTTGGTTGTTGATCTATTGTATATTGCCTTTATGATGTTGTGGTATGTACCTTCTGTTCCCACTCTCTGCAATGCTTTTAGCATGAACGGGTGTTGGATTTTGTTTTTCAACCTCTATTGAAATGATCATTTGATTTTTGTCTTTGGCTCTGTTTATGTGATGAATTAGGTGGATTGTTTTTTATATGTTGAACCAACCTTGCATCCGTGGGATGAACCCAACTTGATCATGATGTATAATTTTCTAGATGTGGTTTTGAATGTGCATTTCTAGTATTTTGTTTAGCAGTTTTGCATCTAATTTCATCAACAGTATAGGCCTGTAGTTTTCTTTTCTTGAGCTGTGTTTATTTGGCTTTGATATTAGTGTGATGCTGGCTTCACAGAACGTATTTGGGAGAGTCCTATTTGTTTCTATTTTGTGGAATAGATTGAGGAGTATTGGGATTAGCTCTTCAATAAAGGTTGTATAAAATTCGCTTGTAAAACCATCTGGTCCTGGGCTTTTAGGTTGATGGTACATTCTTTATTGTTGCTTTATCTTTGATTGCTATTGTTTGGTTAAAGTTTTCTGTATCTCCTTAAGTCAGTTTAGAAAGTTTTTATGTGTCTATAAATCTGTCAATTTCTTCTAGATTTTCTGGTTTGTTGGAGTATAGTTTTTCAAAGTAGTTTCTTATAATCCTTTGGATTTTCACACTGTCAGTGGTAATATCACCTTTTCACCTCTTGCTTTGGTAATTTGGGTTGACTCTCTCTTTTGCTTAGATTGGCTACTGGTTTATCTATCTTGTTTGTTTTTTTTAAGAAACCGATTTTTGGTTTTGTTAATTTTTTTCTATTCTTATTTTATTCCCTACTTCATTGATTTCTGCTCTGATTTTAATAATTTCCTGTCTTCTACTGGCTTTGAGGTCAGAGTGTTTCTGTTTTTTTAAGGGCTTTGAGATGTGTCATTAGGTTATTTATTTGGTAATTTTCTGTTCTTCTTATGTGGGCATTCAGTGCTATGAGGCTCTGGTGGTTAGAACTTCAACATATACATTGTTTTTTGTAGTACTAGGGGCTGAACCCAGGGACATTCTACCTCTGAGCTACACACCACAGCCCTATTTTTTTTTCATTGAAATAGGGTCTCAGTAAATTGGGGAGGGCCTCATTAAGTTGCTGAGGCTGGCCTCAAACGTGCATTCCTCTTGCCTCAGCCTTACATGTACTGGGATTACAAGCCTGCATCACCATGCCCATCTCATTTACATTTTAATATAGAACACAATTCAATCTATAATTATTTCCATTTATCTTCTACATGTGATGAAAAGGTTTTATTTATGATTTCAGGAGAAACATTTTTATTTACTTATTTATTTTTTTCATGCTAAACAAATATTGTGTTACTGAGCTATTCTCAGCCCTGAGGCACTGATTGTTAATATAAGCTTCTAGAATCACAGAAGATAATTTTATGATATGAATTTGATATGAATATCATGAACATTAGTGAAATACATTTTATTATTTTATCTATATACTAACAAAATTGGGTATTGTAAACTTAATATCTCTTGATTTAGGAACATCTAGATATTTACAGAATTTTTTTACCAGATTATTATCAACTTCATTTTAACTGGCTATGTGTGCTTATAAAGCACCACAAATTCTCAACTCATGTAACATGTGTTTTCCAATATAATTTGAGTCAGAGATTCAAAGCAACTCATTAACATTTCAGTATATTTCTTTGATGCATAGACCCAGACCATAATATTTATTGGTACTATATTGAGTATATATTGAGCCCACCCCATATGCTCTCTCAGTCACATTTGATTTTTGAAATTCAAAATATTTGAGTTTATTCCTAGTTAATCCATCTGTGAAACAAAACTTTATCTCTAAACATTTTGGTATGTAATCTTTCAGATGTATTCTTAAAATGTTGAAGTACTTCTTCCATCTTAAGACAAAACGTGTTTAAAGTTAAAAAATAACCTGCTACTTTATTTTTAAAAAAGACTAATTGAATCAAATAAAAAAAACACCCTCATGTATGTGTTACAGAAAATAATTTTGAAATGTACCTGGAAGGAATGTGCACTAATACTCCTTTTTCAGAGAACAAAATGTGATCTGAAATGGTCTTATTATCTGTTGCTTATTTAATGCTGCCATCTAGTGAGCATGTGAAAGTACAAGAGGACAATTTCTTTCAGGCATTGCAGTGCTTATTAATGGCATTTCACAGAGAAACATGTTTTAAAAGATTTTTGGGTGTATTTATCTTGAAGGTTAAAGGTAGCACACAAATTCATGACAAAACTAGATTAAGGGTGAAGGAAGAATTCTCAATCTAATAAATAACATAATCAATTTCAGTTTTGAGAAAATAACGTTTCTAAAATGTGATGCATATTTTTAGTCTCCCCGTTTTATTTGCTTTGAATTTAATTTTATTCAGACATCACCTTTTACTTTCCTAATACTGCTGTGGCATTTGATTCATAAAGGGAGATTGATTTTAGTACTTTAATACACATGAAATTACATTTTCAGACTAACTTACTGCTTGAGTTAAAGTTATGATCATATTTGTCTTATCAGATGCACTACATGAGATTAGAAAGCAAAAGCATTTTGTTTCTCTATACAAGAATTTGTAGAGGTACGAATATTACCTTATCACCATCATGGTTTTCCAGAGACAGGTGGGGCTTTGGGCTTCCAATTTCCTTTATAAAGATCAAATATACTACAGGATCAGTACTTAAGGAATTAGACATGAAGAGCCTCTACCACAACAAACCGTAATTTGGATATTGGTATGATGGATTTTGAGATGAATCTGTAATGAGATGAGATTTGAGGTGACATTGAAGGGGATGAGTGTATTTGACATGGAGGAAAGAACAATATATTTTCACAGGAAGAAGATGGACTTTGGTAGTTTTAAGGCATGTCAAAAATCCTTTGATATTTCTCTCTTCAAGAAGTGCAGCCTAATTTCTCTTCCCTTCAGTGTGTCCTGGACTTAATGATTTATTTCTAATGAATAAATAGAAGTGATGGTGTATGGCTTCAGAGACTAAGTAATAAATGGCTTTGCAATTTATTTCTCATTCTCTTTCTTAGACTACTTACCCTTCTGATGTTAGTTGCCATTATTCAATTGGAATTTCCCATTGAAAAGAACTGAGGCCTCATGCCAACAATCCTGAAAGAATGAAGCACTCCTGAAAACATCTATGAGAATGAGTAAGCCATCTTGGAAGGCAACCTTTCAGCCCTAATTAAGCCTTCAGATGTCTGCAGCCTAACTGACAGCTTAACTAAAATTCCATGGAAAACTCAGCCAGAAAAAAACAACCAAACTATTTTTATATTCTTGATCTTCTGGAACTGCACAAAATAATAAATAGTTGTTGTTTTGAGCTACCAAGATGTTGCTCATTTGCTATGTAGCAATCAATTAATATAATACAAAACTTTTGTTAAACACAATCGTACTTTTTTGAAACACTCTACTGATTTCTAGAAATCACACTTATAACTTCTTATTTCTCTTTGGCTATTTGTTTTCTGTTGAATTTACCACTTTTTTTCCTGACGTCTAAAGATTGAATTTGAAATCTGGGGCTCAGATCCAGAGCTTTGTTCACTGGGCCTTCATCAGTGAATAAAGAGAACTGCTTTATCCTACTCCGGCCTTCTTCATCTCATCTCTGCCTTCACACACACACCCTCGGTGATTTCTTTTAGACTCAAGACTTTATCCCCGTACTCGAGACCATGTATCTTCTTAATATTTCCATTTAGGTATCTCATACAATGAAGGTTTTTTTAGAAACTAATGTTCTACACCTCCATAACTGCTCCTCCTCTGTTTTCCCATGCGTTGGGAAATGTTACCTTTATCCACTCAGTTACCCAAGGCATAAGCAGTGTTATTTCTGACACTACTCTCTCTGCTTTTACATTCATTATGAGGCAGGAGACCAGCTATGTCCTTGAAGATGACCCTTGGTTAAAAGCCTAGGGATGAGACAGGAGAATAAAGCATTCTTCACAGCCCCCATCCCAAGGTGAACAAAGCAAGGTCTCTCCCAGCAGCTAAAACCACAAGATAAGGCAGCTAAATCCAGCAAGACAGCGGTCACCCAGTCCCAACCATGTGGAGTCCAAGATGGCTCCACCCAGTGTACAGGCTAATCCAGGAAATCAAGCTCAGGAAGTAGAAATAAAACCCGACCTGAGCCCCCATATTGGTACCTCTGCTTGTTATTGGTCCAATCAAAATCTATCTCTTGGGCTATATAATCTGTTTGATGATGCTATTTGGGGCTCAGATCCAGAGCTTTGTTCACTGGTCCTTCATCAGTGAATAAAGAGACCTGCTTTATCCTACTCCGGCCTCTGTTTCTTGTTCTCCATGGACCAAGCCTCCTGCAACATTTATTTCACTATGTAATAGTTATTCAATATTCTGAATTTATCTTAAATAAATTTCCTTGCCATACTCTCTGCTGTCATTCTTCCCTAGCTTCCCAAAGTGAGCAATGTCATCCCCTGAGAGGTGCTGGAACAAAATACAGATAAATGAATATAATTTGTCACTGTATCTTCCTGTTTATTCAATAAAGAAGGTGGATTTCTATGGAGTGCTGAGTAATTTTGTTCTGAAAAAAAAAAAAAAGGCAGTACACCAATAAATTTTGGACCTATGTTCCAAGGCACTAAGACAGCTTCTCTCAAATCCTACAAGAGTTCCCCATCTGAGCTCTTTTTTTTTTTTTTTTCACTATAGGATCTTTATTATGTATAAGTCAGAAATATCATATTATTTTATTTTTAAGCATAACAAAAATACCATGATAATACCTAATAAATAAACATTACTTTCTTAACATACTAAAATATCCAGTCAATATAGCAAAGATTAGTTCCATGATATCACCAAGTATTTGGCCAATTTCTAAATTTCTCTGAATATATTTTTTACTTGTACACATTCATACATGGATAAGATCCATACATTGTGACTAACTGATAGGTCTTAGATTATTATTTTAGTCTATTTTTTACTTAATATATAGGTTTTTGCATTTTTTCTTGCAATTTAGTTTTTATTTTTTTATTTATTTTTGTTTTGCTTCTTGAGATTGAACTCAAGGGCATTCTGCCTCTGATATACAACCCCAGCCCTATTTTTGTTTTGTTTTTAAACAGAGTCTTTCTAGGTTTCTAAAAGTCTCACTAAGTTTCTGAGGCTGGGTATGAGCCTATGATCCTTCTATTTCAGCCTCCCAGGTACTGGGATTACAGGTATGTGCCACTATGCACAACTGCAATTTAGTTTCTGAAGTAACTGGGATGCTTGTCTTGTAGTGTTTTATAGCCTAAATTTGGCTGAGTTCATCTCTATGTTTTCAGTTAACATATTTCTCTACAATTTAATAATTAGATCCAGAAGCTTGATTTTTAGCCTTGATATTTGGGCAAAAATATTTCAAAGTACTGAGGAGATATATTTGATTTTCTTGTTTTCTATGAGACCTTTAACTGTTGTTTTTCATTGCTTAAACCCATTAACTCATTAATAGGTATATAGTGTTTACATCCTAATTCTTTCATTCTTATTAATTTATGATTTTGAATACTTCAATAAAGAGAAATCTCTATTTACTATTTGTTTATCTGAGGTACAATTTATTTAGGAAATGCAGGTTAAATGCTTAAAATTTTTCTTTCTTTTTTGTTAATTGATATACAAAATAATGAATTTCTCTAACATATACAATATATATATAGCTAATAATAAATTTTGTATTTTCATCATTATAAACTTATAGATAAGAATATAATATTTTCCACTCTATATTTTTATTCTTACTAATTCTCAAGAAACTCCATCTTTTGATTGTGAATTTTGATTCATGCTGGCTCCTGATTCTTCTTACCTTTACCCCCAATAATCTTTGACAGTTATCGTTTTTGCCATACAACAGGATATTCCAGGTTGTTTTTGTGTAATTTCCTCTCCCTATGTGGAATCAGCCTTTATTACAAAGAACCTAGATTCCCCTTTGGAGGTTTTCTAGACCATAACGTGTATATAGAGTAATTTTTACAGTTAAATCTGTTCATACAATCCCTTTGCATCTCATTGCATTAGCACAGATAACAACAACATTTAATGGGTTATAAATTGGGTAATCATATAAATTATACTCAAAACCAGGACCATTTTGAGAGTTATTTCTAATTATGCTGAAACAATGGGCATACATCAGGACTTACTGAAAAAAATCCATGTATGTTCATCTACTCAGGCCCATTCATAATTAAGCAATGACTCCCTATCTGATCTCATTTCATACCTCCATTTCCTTAGATCACCAACCTGCAGGCACAGAGAACTTCTTATGTTTCTTAATCATATTAAGCCCCATTCTTTTGGGGGGTCTTTGCAGATGCCATTCCTTATGCCAGGAGTAGTCTTGACTTCACCTTTTACATAATTGAATCATATTAATTCTTAGAAACCAGTTTATATAACACTCCATCAGAGAGGAATTTGTAGTCTCTTCAATAAATATTAACTTCCAATTATTTTCTCTCATAACTCTATTTTTTTCTTCTTAGCACATAACCCTATTTTTATTATTTACTTTGAGAATTGTTTAATATTTATAGCCTCTATTAGAGGAGGGAGGAGTCAACTTAGTTTAGTTTAATACTGTTTGCTTAGTAGCTCGCTCAGTAGCAGTTAAGAGGCACTCAGTAAATATTGCTTCAGTAAGTGCATACTGCTCCTGCTGTTTATATGCTTATATAGATTTTTATCAATTTTCTGTTTAACTAAATCACATTCAATGTTAAGGGTTCTATTCAAGTTCCATTTTATTTGTGAATTTTTTTTAACCATTCCAAGTAACAAAAATCTATTTCTAGTATCCGAGTATTATTCATACTCTTTTTTGGTCATTTACTATCACTGTGGCAGACTGTTGGGTTCCACCAAAAATTCTACTTTTCCTTTTTTTTTCTACACATTATCATTCTCCATTGTAGCTAGGTCAGGCTATATGACTGAATTATAGCCACAGAGATATGTGCAAAAGTAACAAAAAACACTTCCTAAACAAGGTTCTAAGGAACAGATGTTAACTTCTATATGCTTTCTGTTTGCTCCTTTCTTATCTATGATATGGCAATCAGTTTCAAAGTAATGGCAGAAAAACAAGATATAATGATCCTAGATAACTGAAAAGCCACACAACTACCAACAACATCTGTACTGAAGTTTATGGGAGAAAGAAGTACATTTCTGTTGCATTTTTATGATTATACTTTTTATTTATATCTGCTATAACAACTGTGCTAATAGAATCTCATATCACCTTGTATTGCTATTTAGAAGTTTCATGTGTTTTTGTTTTATTTTCCCAATTGGATTATTGCTTTAAATTGATGAGAACTAGACCAGTGATTTTGAAATTGTAAGTTTCCTGATAACAGTAATTTAATTCCAAAACTCTTTTATGTTACAAGTAGTGTTAAGCACAGCAATGAGAAAGGAGAGGAAGAAATAAAACTAAGAATTTAAAGAAAGAAAAGTAGAAATTATATACAAATAATAAATAAATATTTCATATCACTAAATTTACATCATATTAGTCTCATATACATGTCAACTGGCCACACTAAACACCAACTTAGGCTGTTCAACTTAGCTATTCTAGGGCTGGGACTGTAGCCCACTGACAGAGCTTACCTTGCATGCAGGACACCTTGAGTTTTATCCTCAGTACTGTACGAAAATAGAAAAAATATAAACTAGTTATTCCTTCAGCTCGATTTATAGTATTGCCTCTGACATCCTGATTTACTTCCCTCTTGATCTCAAACTTCTCTATTCAAATTTCTACCTAGTTTCCAACCCTTTGATTGTTTAAAGTACCTTTTATAATTCATCCTATTGGATTTGATTATAGAATTTAGCTTCCCCAAATTTGATCCCTAGAGCTTCTTAGAAAATAACATTACTACTTTAGGCTCTTCAACTTGCTGGTTTCAGTATATATATATATATATATATATATATATATATATATATATATATATATATATATATTCTCCCTCTATATTGAAAATATTAGAAAAATACATATTCAATAAGTACTAACACTTTTGTAATTCACTAAAATACAGCATAGCAACTATTTGCACAGCATGTAAATTGTTAGAAATTTTAAGTAATCTAGATATGATTTAAAGCATATGAGTGTGTAAATGTAAGTTATATGCAAATAATGCATCATTTTATATAACTAACTATAACTAACTTGAACATCCATGGATGTTGATATCCACAGGGGTCCTGAAATCAATCTCCTGTAGAGATAGAGAGATAACTATACATCTAGTTCCATTTTCCGGAAGTCCACCATGTATCTGTCTTAGTGCTCCTATACTTGCTTTAGCTCACTTCCAGATATGAGGGTGGAAGACATACAAGCAAAATATTATTCTAATTTGATCCAAAAATCATAGAATCAGGAGCAGCTTTTTAAAATTGGTAACCATTTAACAATATTCATCTCTTGATGTTTGTCATTTTCATAATACCAAATACATATATATGTATAAAAATTCAAAGTAAAACATATGTATAATATTGAGGACAAAGGGAAATATATTTTGTTCAAGTGGATATTTGATTACAGTTTGAAAGTATGTGCTTTTCGAAGTAGGACTAGATGGGAGGTTTAGTAGTGTCCTTCTTATTATTCATTAACTTGAGCTATGTTCTTCATTTCCTGTGTCAATACTTTTATTTCTCAAGTTGTTCAAGTGTTTTGACAATTGCTAAATTTAGTAAACTGATTATTTTTCTTCTCCAAAAGGGAACACAGTAAAGCTTTTCCTTTTAAAACTCTAAACCTTGACTCTTTGTGTAAAATATGTGATTATGAAAACCTCTCTTGGAGTCATTTTGGTTAGCTTTTTAATATATTTATATTAAAAGTAACAAATCTGAAGTTATTTTTCTACCTACCCAGAGGCAATTTAATAACCCTGTCACTATTTTTGCCTAACATCTTTCACTGTGACTCAAACTCAAATATGAATCATACCAGAAATAAGGAGCCTCTTATTGCTCCATTCTCTTGCATTTAAGAAGACTCTCAGCTTATATCATCCTCATTCATTTATTTGTGAATTCAGCAAACATTTATTGAATGGTACTCCATTTCAGGCTCATTTTTAGTGCTAGGAGTATAGAAGTGAGAAAAAAGATATTCATCTGGATAAAACAGAAAGTAGACAAAGTCGATTATTGAAGTATACAGTATGTTATATAATAATAAATAGTTTATAAAAATATGTTAGATAAAATTAGAGGGTGATTTACAAAAGCATTTCTTATACATTTCCATATTTGCCTTTCAGAAAAATTCATCCTAAAACCTAACTTGTATTTCTCATTATGAGACTGAAACCATTATTTTATTTCAAGCAGAAAGAATAAATGAATTAGCTCTCCTGTCCCTAGACTAGTCTTACGTAATCTATTCTCAGAATTTACTTAACTCTACAATTTTTTTCAATTAATTTGAGAAACTTAATAATATTTATATTTATGGTGTTTATTATTTATTATTAAATTTATATTTAGAATACTTTCACATTCATAGAAATTTTGTGCAGAAAAGACAGAGAGCTCCCTGTCTATACATACATTATAATCTCCCTATCAGAGTAATATATTTTTTTACAATTAATGAAGCTACTTTGACATATTGTTATCACTCAGAGTTTACAATTTACATTGGTATTTATTCCTCATGTTCATTCTATGGGTTCTAACGAATGTGTGATGATACGTACCAACCACTGCAGTATCATATGAAATAGTTTAATTATCTTAAAAATCCCCTGTGCTCTCTGCCTTTTCATCACTCCCTCCTCCTTAATCTTTGACACTACTAATTGTAGTAGTCCCATTTCTGTTACTATTAAAAATGTCTGAGCCAGGCGTGGTGGCGCACACTTCTAATGCCAGTACTTGGGAGGCTGAGACAGGAGGAGTGCAGGTTCAAGGACAGCCTCAGCAAGTAGTGAGATTCTCATAAACCTAGCAAGACCCTGTTTCCAAATAAGAAATAAAAAATCAATCTGGGAGTGTAGCTCAAAGGTAGAATACCTTCAGGTTCAATCCCCAGTACCACACACACACACACACACACACACACACACACACACACACACAAGTCTGAAGCTTCATAACTTATAAAGAAGAGAGGGTTATTTAACTCCGTTTAGGAGGCTGCAAATTCAAGCAGCATTTTTTTTCTTCTTTTTTTTAAATTTTTTTTATTTTTTATAATTACACATACGTTGTCAGCAGGCATCTTTGTTAGGTACAAACTGAAAACGACATATGTGCTTACATTTCTCATTTGTCCCCTTCCCCCAATTCCCACCCCGCTCCCTCGCCCTCCCTCCCTCTCAAGTTCAATTTAGTGAGTAACCTTGATGTACATTAGGGTGTCCCCGCCTCCCCCCCCATCAATCCCTTTCGGTTAAATCAACTTCTTTGTTTATCGAGGGTCTCTCCTTTTCTGTCTAAAGACCCTCTTATGTCCCATCTTCTCCCTAGCATCCGCATATTAGGCAGAACATATGCTTCCTTACTCTTTGTGACTGGCTAATCTCGCTTAACATAATGTTTTCCAGTTGCATCCATTTCCCTGCAAAGAACATGATTTTATTCTTCTTTATGCCTGAGTAAAATTTCATTGTGTACATATCCCATAGTTTTGTAATCCATTTGTCTGTTGATGGACATCTTGGCTGCTTCCATAGTTTGGCTATTGTGAATTGTGCAGCTATAAACATAGATACACATGCATTGGTCTGATAGTTTGGTTTCTGATCTTTTGGGTAGATACCCAGAAGAGGTATTGCTGGATCATATGGTAGGCTCATTCCCATTTGTCTGAGGATCCTCCATACTGTTTTCCAAAGTGGTTGCACAAGTTTGCAGTCCCACCAACAATGTATTAGAGTTCCCACTTCTCCACATCCTCGCCAGCAGTTGTTGTTGCTCGTGTTTTTGATGATTGCCATTCTGATTGGGGTTAGGTGAAATCTCAAGGTAGTTTTGATTTGCATCTCTCTGATTGCTAGTGATGTGGAACATTTCCTCATACATTTATTGGCTATTTGTATTTCTTCTTCTGTGAAGTGTCTATTTAGATCCTTTGCCCATTTTTTAATTGGGTTATTTGTTTTCTTGTTTGTGATTTTCTTGAGTTCTTTGTATATCCTAGATATTAGACCTAGGAGGATCAAGCAGCATTTTGTAGGCTCTGGCGAGGGCCTTCCTAACTACATCTCCTCACTTCAGATGGCATCATGGTAGTACAGAATGCAAGAGGGAAAATTCACATTGCAAGGCAGGAAGTCAGAGAGTGAGTTGGAGGGGCCAGTAATGACATTCTATTAGGCCACACCTCTTTAAAAGACTGTCTCCTCTTATCATGGACACACTCAAGACCACATTCCCAAAACATGTCCTCTCCGGAAACACACTCCCACCATATCCAAACTGTAGCAGTGATCTTTTTACTATCTCCATAGTTTTGCCTTTTCCAGAATATCGTAAAGCTATGATAATACAGTATGCACCCTTTTCAGATTTACTTCTTTTTCTAAGTTGTTCTCTATGTCTTTTTAAAGCCTGATAGCCCATTTCTTTTGTGTTCGAAATAATATTCCATTATTTGCATATACCATATTTAATTTATCTATTTCCCACCAAAGAATATCTTAATTGTTGTCAAATTCTAAAGTATGAAAAAAGCTACTACATGCATCTACATTTTATTTGGTTAGGTATGTTTTTGTCCCAAAATATCATCTATCTGGTAAATGTTCTATGTAAGCTTGAAAAGAATGTATATTATGCTGATGAAGCAATCTACAGATGTCCATTATATCCAGTTGACTGATGGAGCTGTTGAGTTCAGCTATATCTGTACTATATTTCTGCCTGGCAATCTCTATTTCTGATTGAGGGGTGTTAAAAATCTCCAATTATAATAGCATATTTATTTATTTCTCCTTGCAGAATATCAGATTTTGACTAACATATTTTGACATTCCGATGTTAGGTGCATAAACTTTGAGGAATATTATGTTTTCTTGGAGCACAGATTCTTATTATCCTGTCATGTCCCTCTTTATCTCTATTATATTGCCTTGCTCTGAAGTTGGATATATCTAAAATTAGTATAGCTACAATATTTCATTTGAGTCATCATAGTATATCCTTATCCATTGCTTTGCTTCCCATATATATGTGTCTTCATATTTAAAATATACACATATATGTGTATGTGTGCGTGGCCTTTTTATCTATTCTGACAATCTGTCTTTTGTGTATTTAGAACATTGATGTTAAAAATTGATATAGTTGAATTAATATCTATTGTATCTGTTAATTTTTTATATTCATTGTTCCTGTTTTTGCTTTTGTCTTCTCTTTTTGTGTAATTTCTATTTTAAATTGAGCACTTTATATAATTCAATTTTCTCATTTTTAACATACAAATTATGTTTGTATTTTTTTTTACTTTTATAGTGGTGGTCATGATGTTTGCAATATATTTAATAACTGATCCAAATTCACTTCAATTAGCACTATAATACCTCATAGGTAATGCAAATACCACATAATAAAATATTACTAATCCCTCTTGAGATTCTTATTCTTTCTATTATTACTGTCATTCATCCACTCATTATACTTATAGATAATACATATAATATATGTGTGTGTCAAGCATAATCAAATAAGATATATTGCTGATAACTTTATTTTGAAAATGCATTATCTGTTAGATTAAGAATAAGAAAAATAAAAGTCCTTATCTTCATTTATTCACTCTCTAATTACTTATGTAGACATAATATTCTGACATATCATTTCCTTATCTCATAGAATTTCTTTTATTAATTCTTATGATACAGTTCCACTAATATCAAGTTCCTTTATTTATTTATTTTTAATTAGCCTTTATCCTTTCACACTGTAGGATAATTTCACAGGATACAGAATTCTCATTTAGTATTTTTTTCTCTTAACATTTTAAATATTCCATTCCACTCTCTTCTCATTTATATGGTTTCTGAAGATAATTCAGATGTAATTATTATCTTTGATTCTCTTCAGTTAAGGTACTTTTATCCTTCTGGCTTTTTCGTGATATATTTTTTATCTTTAATTTTCTATACTTTGAATATGATATACTTAGGTGTAGTTGTTTGACATTTATCATGCTTGGCATTTCTTAGCTTTTTATATCTGTTGTTTGGTATCTGACATTCGTTTGGGGGAAACTATCCATCATTATTGCTTCAAATGTAGCATCTTCCTTTGTTTTCCTACTTGTGTTCCCATTACACATTTGTTACAGTTTTTGTAATTGTCCTACAGTTCTTGTTTGATATTCTGTTTTAAGTTTTTAGTGTGTTTACATTTGCTTTGCAGTTTTGGAAGTTTCTATTGTCATATTTCCAGGGTCAGAAATTCCATCAGCCATGTCCAGTATGCTAATGAACCCATAAGAAGTATTCTTTATTTCTGTTACAGTGTTTTTTATCTCTAGAATTTCATTTTGATCTTAGAATCTTTATCTTTCTGCTTATATTATATCTTGGTTATTGTATATTTTCTACTTTTTTCCTGTTAAAGTCTTTATCATATTAATCAGAGCTCAAAAAACTCCAAGTCTGGTAATTCCCATATTCTTGTCATACCTTACTCATTTTTTGTTTCTTCAGGCTATTCATGCTGTTTTTTACCTATTAGAATGACTTGTAATTTTTGGAAGAAGGATAGACATACTATATTGAGTAAAAGGAACTACAGTAAATAATACTTTCATGATACTGTGGAGGTCTATTTCTTAGTCTTTTGGTGAACATGTGGCCTTAGACTAAAAACTGTGCTCTCAAAGCCACCCCATTCAGTGGGCCAGGATGGAAGGGGGGCTTAATATGGATATTCTTCCACATGGAAGGTTACAATTGGCTTTAGTTGGGTACTTCCCTTCCTCAAGGTAGATTATGCTTTGATAATTCCCTAGTGGGAGAGACTCTGGTAAATGTTTCTACAGCACTAAGTCCTTGTTAAGAACAGAATACTTTGGGTACTTAAAAATAATACTTTTGCACTATCTCTGCTAGAAATATGAGGGAATTTACCTTCAACATTTATTATGATGACTTATCAAAGCTTCTATAGGTAAAACTCACAAAAGCACGGGGGAACTCCCTATGACTAAAATTCACTGGAGATTTTAACTTTCAGAATTTCCTATTCTGAGCCTTCAGAAATTCATCAATTACAGTTCAGGTTTCCTATTCAGATACTAGATCCCATGGAGGTTTCTGATCATGGGTTTCTACTAAGTAAATTGTGATAAGTTATAATTATCTGAACTTGCCTGTTTTTTCTAATTTTTGGGTAAAGTGGTTTGATCTGAGTTCCCTGGTTTCTATAAGATGATTCATTGGCTTTAATTTTGTTCAGCTTTTTACTTGTTTGGATGAAGCTGTGATTTCTAAGCTTCTCACATGCTGTATGAGAAACATGAAGTCAATTTGAATTGTTGTAATTCAAATTTTGAGAAATAAGACTGTTATAAACAATGTATATTTGAACATTTCTGGATGTGTCTAGAACATACAATTATGTGCAGTTGAAGTTCATGCTGATCAAAACAAAGAATATGAAACTCAACAAAGTTAACCACAAATTATATTATTTTTAGGAAGAATAAATCAGACCCCTGGGCTTATACATGTATATATATATATTTGCTTATAATAATATAATGAAGTTTTAGTATAAATAAAATTTATTAATAAAGTCTTACAGTGCCCTTTAGGGCTTGAAGCTATCAATGAATATTAACTGAATTTAAAATTAACCAAGTTTTCCCTTTTTAAATGTTTTGTTCTACCATCTTTACACTATGGGTCTTGGAGATTGGTTTAAATTTGTAAGAAACATTAAAATAATATTAAAACATTACACTTTTTCTAGTACACATTAGTGATTATTATTGATATAAATTCCAGGACACTTTATTACTACTCTGCAAATAAGAATGTCAATAATGATATGAGATAGAAATATAAAACTTTCCTCGCTATTGTGACCTGTGTCATGGACAAAATGTTTTTAACATTGAGATATGAATCATCAAATCAAGAGCAGAGTACAATGAAGATTATTCAAATAATATAAAATAAAATGAGTAGAAACTTAAGGAAGTTTTCTGATTTTATATTTCTCTTTTATATATCTCTCAACAGTATAAAATGTCTGTATTCTGGCTCTTTTTAAATTAGATTTAGAATATCCTTGTAGGTATTGAAATTCATTTCCAACCACAAATCCCTAGTTCTATTGAGGTAGGGAAAATAAAAATGGAAGAAATCTTTTAAAACTGAAATGCCAAACTAAAACATCATATGAGGATTATTATTATGACCCTATAAAACATTGTATTCTCCACTTTTAAAAACTACTTCAAAATAAATAGCCTTATTCTATAGTTTTATGCCACTACACCAATTTATGATGTCAAAACAGATATTTATAGCACAGAACTTAAAAATTATAAACACATATGTATATGGCTTGGCTAGGGTAATAATGGATTTTAAAGTGTATCTTAAGCAGGAAAGAGCCAATTACTGAAAGATGAATTCACCAAAGGACTTATTCTATGCATACAAGCAAGCAATAATAAAACTGTAGAGGCAGACATTTTTATACATACATTGTGACACATTATCTAGATAACTATTTTCTTTCCCAAAGGAAACTTTACATTTATACCTTTCAGACATCAAAGATAGGAAAATCTGTGAGAACTATAATTGGTTTGAGAGAATGGATATAATTGACGTTTTTAATATTATGAGCTACTATGATTAAGAAAATATGCCTAGCAATCACTCCTCTGGGAATATAGCTGAAAAAAATGAAATAAGTGTCTCAAAGAGTTATATGCACTCCCATTTTCATTGCACCATTATTCAGAAGAACCAAGATAAGGCTCCAATACAGATGTCCACCAAAATAGGTATAAATAAATTATTATATATATATATATATATATATATATATATATACAATAGAATATTATTTGGCTAGAAGAATAAGAAAATGATGACATTGGTGATAATATGGGTGAACCTAGGTTAAACATACTAGAAAGAATAAATGAACAACTTTCAAATATGAATGATCAAAAACATCTTATTAAATCCAAGACATAGAGTATAAATTCATATCACATTTGGGCACAAACTGTTTTAACATACAATCATGTTACTTAATGAAAACAAGCCACAGGTGGATGGAAGTTTCCGTTGAATGCCTCAACCACTCTTGTGCCATTCTAGTAAAAGGTGGTAATAATAAAAACAGACAAAAGGAAAATACCTTTCTATTGAATTTTACACATCTTTTGCAGGGCTTACATTGATTTCTCCTGTAAATGGACGTTTTCTAATGTCAACAGATCATATTTTGAAATTAAAGTTATTTTCTAAGTCAATTGAGTTTTTCAAATTTAGCAAGGTTGAATTTTAAAGTACAAATTGGTACTGTTTAACCTACTTAATAAATGTTATAATTGTACTAATTTTGATGTTTTAAAAACCTGGTCTTTTCATTCTCAGATTATTAAAAAGTTTAAAAGCACTTTGTTTGTTTCAAATTCTGTCAAACAGAACAGCAGCAAAAAGTGAAACTCTAATTCAAAAAGGTTAAACTTTCAAAGGTGATCAGTAGGGGCAATTTGTCAATGGAGATAATAACAAACATGCCCTCTTATTAGAGTTCTTGAATTCAGTCAAAATGCAGCATACTGATAATTATTTTATATTCTTGCTAGCTTCATTTTCTTCATATAGTTTTATACTTAAGTGGCTTTTTGGATATTTTATCATGAATACTCATTGCAACAATTTTCTATTTAACCTACCATAATTTTAGTTAAAAGTTAGTTTCTAATGCAGCAACACTAAAACCAATATCAATCTTATTGGTATCTGTAGTTTATAAACAGAAGCTAATGGTGATTCTATTATTGCTTTTCAGAACCCATTAAGTGTTTTTCAACATTTTAATTGCATTTCTTTAACTGCCCATCTTTTGGTAACCATTTATTCTCATTTTTAATATCCAATCACCTGAAGTCTTTACATTCCAGCCATACATACTGTATCTGATTATATTTTTAAAGGTTATTGCCAAATTATACCAATAATTTACCTTAAAGAATTTGAATTTAAGGCTGGATGTAGTAACACCTTCCTTTTTTTCCAGTACTTGGGAGGCTGAGACAGGAGGATGACAGGTTCAAAACCAGCCTCAGAAAACTGGTGAGGCTCTCAGCAAATTAGTGATTTTTTTTCAAACAAGAAATAGAAAGGACTGGAAGTATAGCTTTGAGGTAGAACGCCCCTGGGTTTAATCCTCAATACTACAAAATAATTAAATTTAAAGACACTGTCACAAAAATGCCTAGCTAATATTTGTAATTATAGAATTGTGACTTATTTTTTGATATATTTTATTGGTGCTTTGGAGTCGCACAATCATACTGTAGTTCAGAGTGCTAGTGACATAAATGCACACAGCACATGGTGAGCTTCTCCCTAGCTCCCTTCTCATTTCCTCCCCTTCCTCATTCCTGGTGTTGAGATTGGGATTGGTAGAATTGTAAATTATAGAGAATTTTTGTTGTTGTCTGTGTACAGGCCTCAATAACTTCAAGAGCAATGGCTGTGTTCTAATCAGGGTCTCTTTGTCCGCACCTGGATTCTGTGTGGTGCTTAACAGCACCATCAGGAGACACACACATCTTGTTATTACACAATGGCCTAGATCAGTGAGAGAAAAAAGCATGGTGCCATAAATCCATGGCCACAGGTGTCTTCTCCATTTGCAGTGACTATAGCTGCTCCTCCTGACTCCCTGCTTTTCACGAAGGATAGGGTGAAGGTCCCTTCTAGACACCCCAGTTTCTTTCATGGGGCACACACAAGCCCAATGCCCAGGGCCTCAAAGACCATTCCACTTGCAGGACCTCAAGCCACGGGAATCTGGAACTTACCCAGCCAGGCAATTGAGTTTCTTAGAGTCCTCAGCCTTTTCTTTATTCTTTCTCTCTCTCTCTCTCTCTCTCTCTCTCTCTCTCTCTCTCTCTCTCTCTCTCTGTGTGTGTGTGTGTGTGTGTGTGTGTGTGTGTGAGAGAGAGAGAGAGAGAGAGAGAGAGAGAGAGAGAGAGAGAGACACTGGGGATTAACCCGAGAATGGGGGGGGGGCTGACTCTCTACCTCTAAGCTACACTCATAGCCTTTTAATTTACTTATTTATTTTATTTAAAGACAGGTTCTTTCTAAATTGCTGAGGCTGGACTTGAACTCCAATCCTCCTGCCTCACCCTCCCAAGTACTGGGATTATAGGTGTGCACCACTGTGCCTGGCTCCTTTTTTTTTTTTTTTATTCATAAGGGCTCCCAGGTGTGGGAAACTGCTCTAAGTCTAAAAAATACTGGCTTAAAGATTTATAGCTTCTTGCTTGCTTCGGCAGAAGACTGCCTCTCTTGAGGGAATTGAAGACAGTGACCTCAATGCTCCTTCACCATGTAAGCTATTCTGTTTCGTTTTACTACACTTTTTGCTTGCTTTGCATAAGGGCAGAAGACCACCTCAAGAAGGGAGCTGAAGACAGCAACCTCTGCCACTCTTGCAAAGCTTCCAAATAACAACTTATCTTCAAAAACACTCCTAACACAATGCACTACTCCCTATCCAGAGACAATTAATGATTTAATGAGCCAGCCTTAATTCTGTCAACCTGTAATAAAAGGAAGAGCTGAGTTTTACTAGGGGAGTTTGGCTCTCTTGCCTTCTCCCCTATCACCTCTTTGAGATCAGGAATAAAGTCTCAAGAACATTTTTCATTGCCTCCTTCTGTGCTCTGCTGGTACAGAGCCTGACACCCGGGCATTCATACTATTCATGTTTCTTCAACACTCTGGATGAGGTGAAACAGAAACAGGTCTCTTGGGAGCTACCCTAAAAGGTCAGGGAAGTTAGATGCATATTTTGGTCACAGAAGTTATAGGCTGAGGGAATCTCTCTTGGCATAGAACTGTGATAGCTTGGAGGAGAGAGCAAAGTGATAAAACATAGTTTATTCTCTTACCCATTTTAATACAGCTCTCAAATTTTATATTCTTCTCAGGTGCTGAGATTTCTTTATCAGACTCAGGAGTTTTCACAAAGGCATTTTTGCCCATATAAGTTGTCTCATTGAGGTTGCTATGAGGGCATAAAGTGAGATCGTGTTGTCTCAAAATAAAAATAGTAATAATAATAATAAAAAGAACTGTGGATATGGCTCAGCCCTGTGTTTAATTCCCAGAACTGAAAAAAAAGTGGTTACCCTTGATATTATAGTTATTTAATACATATGTCTTTTTATTTTTTTTTCAGTACTGGGGATTGAACTCAGGGGCATTCTGCCTCCAAGCCATACCCCCAGCCCTATTTTTTATTCTTTATTTTGAAACAGGGTCTCACTAAGTTGTTGAGTGCCTCACTAGGTAGCTGAGGTTGGCCGCGAACCTGAATTGTCCGGTCTCAGCCTCCCAAATGCTGGGATTACATTTTTTCTAATATTAGTAAAGGTAAATTTTCTAATATTAGTAAAGGTATTCCTTAACAATGTGATTTTATTCTTCATAACTCAAGATACAAGTTTTCCAAAGTAATCTGAGATACAATTGTATGAATGAGAACTTAATGATCTTTTCCTCCTTGTGTGTGTGTGCTTGCTGAAGGGAATAGCCCTAAAATTCACAGGCTGCCATGATGGCAGGATAATTTATTTCACATTTTTACTAGGTGATAGATCATTTTCACTACAATGAATATAGGTCCGGTTAAACATAAACTTTTGGTCCTATTGTATGCCATATATACATATATTATATACATATACATACACATATATTGTATATGCATATATATAATATATGTGTGTGCTTGCATGCATGTATGATATATATACACATATAATGAAATATATAAAATATCAATTAATTTAAATCATATTGTTTTTGCTACATGTTAAAATCTTGTATGTTTTAATTAAAGTGGATTTTGGAATGGATTGTGTCAATTGCTAGTGCAGAAATTTTTTTATGCATTTATATTTCAGGATGGTAGAGTTCCTAAAGCATGGTGTGACTGGCGGTGATCCTCCTAGATTATCAGTGTTTTCATTCATGTACTGTATCATTGTCCTCCCTCTCTCTTTCAAGAAGTCAATTTCTTTCCAACTCCAAATATCAGCAATGGCATAAGTTCACACTTCACTCTTCATTTGCTTTCTGAATTGATATTTATTTGGGGAGGAGAGATGATTAGATTCCTATAGCAATTGTAAAATTACTTTTTTTTTATTCTGTAAACTCCTTGAGGAAAATAACTCTTATGTACTCATTATTATTACCACATATCTACAAACACATTCATTGATTTTCACATAATAAAAATGTGGTAAAACTTTTCTTCATGGTTTTTGACAAGTTCAGAGACAAGTAGAAAAGCCTTCAATTAGAGTTGAAGTTGTTTATCCAATACTACTCCTTCCAATTTGGCTCATTCTGGTAGTACTAAAATGTTTAATTAGTTTTCAGTGTATAGACAGCTAGTAATGAAGAAGTTTGTCTTGTAAGAAATCATTAGTTGAGTTGGTCAGAGTTTTGAACACATTGTAATTTATGACAATAGAAAATCTACGTTAACACAGTGAACTACTGCTAAGTGTTAAGGTCAGTTGTGCATTTCATACTTCAGCTCCATAGAAAGAATTTTATTGCTCTTTACAGTCATGCTGCAGTGAAAAGGGTTCTTTATGATGCCACAGACAATTAATTGAGTACATTACCTAGAAACTTAAAAAGGTCATATATGGAACATAATCGACACCTCATAACCCCTATTACTGATTACTAAAATGCAAATTAGTACTTTTCAGTTTCCTATGAGCAGCATAATTCTTCCTCGTATTTGAATTTCATTTTTATTTGCTTACATTCCTCAAACTGAAGTGCTTAATTTACTCATTTCAAGTAATGTCAATCCAATTTTAAGAACTGCATCTGTATTCATACAAAATTCTTTTAGGTTGCAATTATATTTGTATAATACATGTATCAAAAAGTTAAATTTCATACCAATAGCTTATTTGATGAATCTATCAATCTTTTTCCTCACATACAATCATGCATTTTGACATATGACACTAAAAGAAAGGAGAGGTTAACATATGAAAAGCCATATTTTTCTGAAATGCATTCAATGATATAAAGCCCAAGAAGCAGATACTACAAAAAGCAAAAAACAAAACGCTGTATTTGATACTGGCAACCAACCCCATCATGATGAACAGATCATTTTCAGATTGTGGAAGTGACAAACTAATTATTTCACTTTAAAACATGACTTTCCACAAGAAACGACATGTGTCTGTCTTGCAAATTGTGGAATGGCAAAAAAATATAGGGGAGAATTTTGTCACACCATGTTATCTGAGAACAGCAGAATTGCCACACCCCATCTTAGTTCTTCAAAGCCCAAAGGCCTTCCGTATGGAGTCTTAAAAGGCAAACTAAGACTAGATAAATAATAGTTCTGTGCTATTTTGTGTTTCAACAAAATAAAACTTGAACGTGCTTCTGCCAGTAAAGAACTCAACATTATTTAGCTGTGAACACAAACCGTATATGATTAAAAGATATAACAGTACATGTTAAAGAGCTCTAATAGAATCTTTCCAAAGTAAGATAGAGAAGCCTTATGAATCAAAAATTGGGAAAACAATTACAGTTCATTTAAGTGATGGGCTAAGAGGCTAAAGCAATTACTCAAAAATCTGGCTTGTAAATAAATTGTGCTATGATTGTGAGATATTTGCTTCATCATTTTCTTGTATTAAAGATTGATGTAATTTCTCCCATTCACATAACTAAATGTATTCATCTGCCCAATGTTTCTCAAATTTATTGAACTTGTAATCACCTAGGGTCTTGTTAAAATGAAGATTCTTATTTAGCATACCTGGAGTGGGGCCCAGGTTCTGCAATTCTAACAATCTTCCAGGCAATACCTACACTTTTGGCCTGAGAACCTCATATTGAGTAGCAAAGCTCTAGAAAATAAACATTATACTTTCTGCTTTATAGACATGAGTTACTACTCAAGACTGTGGTTTATAATCCCAGCTACATATTAGCATTAGTTGTGGAGCTTTTTTATACAGTTAGTTATTCAGACCTTCTGACTCATAGTTTCCAAGGATAGTGTCTTCATATCTGATTTTTTAAATAAAAAACGTCTCCAGTGTTTTCTTTCTTTTTTTTCTTTTTTCTTTTTCTTTTTTTTTTTTTTTTTGCGGTACTGGGGATTGAACTCAGGGGCATTCTACCTCCGAGCTACACCCCCAGCCCTATTTTTTATTCTTTATTTTGAAACCGAGTCTCACTAAGTTGCGGAGTGCCTCACTAGGTAGCTGAGGCTGGCCGCGAACCCGGATCCTCGGGTCTCAGCCTCCCGAATGCTGGGATTACAAGCG
>PVLC010005779.1:0-16169 GCA_004027655.1 Graphiurus murinus
TGTCAGATAGGACTAAACATGTCAGACTAACTCCCTTCCCTTGCTCCCCACCTCCAGGGTGAAGATTTGCTGAAGTGGAAGGCACTGTTTGAGGAAGTCCCTGACTTGTTAACCGAGGCAAAGAAGAAGGAATGGGTCGACAAACTGAGTGGGGTCTCCATCAGCTCCGATGCCTTCTTCCCTTTCAGGGATAATGTGGACAGAGCTAAAAGGGTAAGAAGAAATTGTGTACATTTACATAGAATTGAACACCATGTAGAAATGATGTCAGAAATCTGATTTTTAAGTTTCTTCAAGTTGTATATTGATGCTGTGGCAACATGATATAAATCCTTGATATTAGAGAATTGTTTGACTTCCTCGTTTGATGTGTAGATAACCCAAATCCTGCTAATTGTACTGTTATGAACGAATTATTGTTGGCTTACTGTTTTTTGCAGATTCTCTTGCATTGTTATGTTTTGGAAATCAATTCTGCTTTTCCCTGCAGAGTGGCGTGGCGTACATCGCAGCGCCTTCGGGCTCCACCGCCGACAAGGTTGTGATTGAGGCCTGCGATGAACTGGGAATCGTCTTGGCTCACACGGATCTTCGGCTCTTCCACCACTGATCTCATCGCATGTCATTGTGCGTTTGCTTAGGTGTAGAACAATCATGTATGAAGAGATTGAAAAAAACTTTTTAAGGAATAAAACATGTTAAATATTGGATCTGTTGTTTTAGGTAGTTGAGTTTTACTTGGCTGAAAAATACGAGCCCTTCCACTAACACATTAGGAATAAAGGTCTATGAATGAGCAGCAGGAGCACTCCTGTGCCCT
The DNA here is from genome assembly GCA_004027655.1 of Graphiurus murinus. Taxonomy (NCBI): domain Eukaryota; kingdom Metazoa; phylum Chordata; class Mammalia; order Rodentia; family Gliridae; genus Graphiurus; species Graphiurus murinus. The sequence continues at coordinate 821 of PVLC010005779.1, forward strand.
GGAGCTCAGCTCACGCTGCAGCATTCTCTGTGAAACTTAATGTGCACCAGGGAGCCAGAGGAGCTGAGCAGCCAGAGGGAAGGACGCATTCCTGAAGCACCAGGAGCTTCCCCAAGGGGGATTCCTCTTAGGCAGGGTTTCTTTTCAGCACACTTCTAAGAAGCTTGCTTGTCTACTTCTTAAATTAATAGTGGATTATCCCCTGTGCATTGGAGCCTTAGAGTAGATTAGTAAATCATCCTGACCCCTTTGAGTAATGCTAGTGCATATAGTTCCTCTTTGTTAAATGAAATGTTGCCCATAATTTCAGGAGCCCAAGATCCCCTTCTGGAACTGCATAAAAACATCATCAGGGCTAGGGGTATAGTTCATCAGTAGAGCTTGTGCTTAGCATGCAAGAGGCCCTGGGTTCAATCCCCAGCACCAAACAAACAAAACCAAAAGTAGTCAATATTTGGTGTCCAGAAATGTAGTTTTTCACCAAAAATAAGCACAGTAGGAGCGCATTGCTTCCTCGTGTCCGGTGGGACATGATTATGTGTCCATGCACACTGCAATGTGGTCCTGGTTACCTCCATCACATCTGATCAACTAAAATTTTTTGTCATTATTCCTGTCAACAAATGAGCCCTACCTTTTCCATGTGTCTTTAGCCTACTCCCTCCCTAAAGATTTTTGAATGATTTTAAAGGTCATCTTTGGCCACTGTTACCTCCAAGATAAACCCCAGTTCATATAAAGAGATTCAGCACTTTGGAAGGATCTGGAAGCTGGAACCTAGTAGCATAATCTTTGTTTCTACTAAAACATTCAGAGCTTCAAGACGAATTTCGCTGGTGTTTAAATGAAAATCGTAATGATCTCATCTGTTATTTCAGTGGTACAGCAGGGCAGACGACCCAAACAAAACACCCGTATCAATAGACTATTTAAATTAGGAGATCACCTGTGGCATTCTGTCTATTGAAGGTGGCCTTCTCGAAATCTTTGTTGCCTGGTCTTTTGAACCTGCTTCTCTCAAGGGATACCTTCTTTGGGAAGCCCAGTGTGTCCCTCAGAGCACAAAAGCCTGCAGGGCTTTAAGCTCCCTATACCTTCCATTCCTAGACATTCTTATTTTTGCTGAACACTGCTAGGCATAAATTTATCTTAAAAAAGCAAATTGTAATAAATCATATGGTCAAGTACATGAAAAATCTAAAAAATACTTTTTAAACACCTGTGTTGCCACCAGTGAGGTCAAGAAATAGAACTTTGCCAGCAGCTCCCCACATTCCTGATACTGCTCACAGCCCTATCTTTTCTTCCAGAACACCATCTATGTGCCTTTTAGAATAATCACCACCTTGTTTTGCTGCTCAGCAGCTGGATGATCTTGGGCGCTTGCCTTAATCTCTTGGCGTTTGCTGGTTCTATTGGAGGGAGATAGTTTCCCTCCTCCAGCTTCTGGCTAAAAGCACATGCCCTGGAGCTAAGCTGTCAGGTGTGTATCCCACTCCGCTGCTCCTCAAGCTCTGTGACCTTAGGCGATGCACTTAGCCTTTCCTTCCCTTTCTGCTTGAAGACTAATAATGACAATATTCACCAGTTAGGTTGCTCTGAAGACCGAATGCAGAGAAATACGAAGGGCACTTGGAGCGCTGCCTGGAACATGATTAATGCTGTTTGTGAATAAATGCTAGTTGTTATTTTCATATTGCTTTTGTGTATATGGAAACAGAAGTAGTGGGAAATAATGTATGGAAATTACTATGGAAAGTAGTATATTTATGAATGTTTCTACTTCTATTTCCAAATTGGTAGCCGAAAAGTTTGAGTTCCTCCAACCTTCACCTAGTGTGTCTCCACACCTCACTTCTTAAAATAAGCAAAGGGATATATTAGAGACATTTTCTATAACTAAAGTGGCATTTACATAAAACTCAGCATAATTCAGTGATTTTATTCATTGGTACTGGGGGTTGAATCCAGGGGCATTCTACCTCTGAGCTACATCCTTAGCCCTTTTCACTTACTTTTTTATTTATTTATTTATTTTGAAACAAGGTCTTGCTAAGTTGCAGAGGTTAGCCTCAGACCTAAAATTCTCTTGTCTCAGCTTCCCCAGTACTGGGATCACAGGCATGCACCACCGCAATGGCTCAATTCAGCCATTTTAAATACAGTCACAAAGCTATGCAGCCATCACCACTGCCTAATCTGTGATGTTTTCATCATTCTTTGACCCATCACCTCCCGTTTTCTCTTCCCCCCACCCCTATTCTCTGTCTTTACAGATTCTGCCCACTCTGAACATTTCACATAAATGGGGTCACCCAATGTGTGGCCTTCCATGTCTGGCTTCTTTCACTTAACGACAATGTCTTGAAGGCCTGGGTTGAGAATGTATCAGTACTTCCGTTCCTCTTTATAGACAAATATCTCATCAGGTGGATATACCACATTCGTTTTATCCACCCAGCTGGTGCACATTTGGGATTTTTCTACTTTTTGGCTCTTATGAATAATACTGCTATGAACCTTGGTGTGAGCACAGATTTTTGTTTCCCTTGGGCATGCACTGAGGAGTGGGATTGCAAGGTCTCATGACAACTGTGCTTAACTTTCCAAGGAGCCTCCAGATGTTTTCCACAGCAGCTGCACTATTTCCATTTCCACCAGTAGTGCATGAGGGTTCCAGTTCCTCCACCGAGGTTCATGTTTTTCTTTTTTGTGTGTGGTACTGGGGATTGAACTCTACTTCTGAGTTATACCCCCAGCCCTATTTTATTTTCTATTTTGAAACAGGATCTCACTAGGTTGATGAGAGTCTCACTACTTGCTGAAGCTGTCCTCAAACCTGCACTCCTCCTGTTTCATCCTCCCAAGTACTGTAGTTACAGGTGAATGCCAGCACACCTGGTATGTATGTTTTTGAGACATCAGTAGCTTTTTAGTGTTTGGCTCGGCATCTTACAGCCAGTGCTGAAGGACAGATCAGCAGGTTTCCTTATCAAGTCCTGTCTAGCGGACTTCCGAGAAGGGCAGTACTTCTCACCTTCTGGAATGAAATGACAGTTTCCAAAGCACTGTGATGCCAAGAGCTCCCTGGTACAATCCCAGGCCTTCCATTTGTATGACCCAAGGGAGCCTGCTGTGTGGGCAGCCGCAGAGGACACCCAGGGACCCTACCTCACGTGGTCTGCAATACCAAGGTCAAAGCCTACGATGCTATTTTCTTTTTTGCGGTACCTGGGATTGAACCCAGGGGCATATTCTACCTCTGAGCTACACCCCAGCCCTATTTTTTATTTTTTATTTTGAAACAGAGTCTCACTAAGTTGTGGAGGGCCTCACTAAGTAGCTGAGGCTGGTCGCAAACCTGTGATCCTCCTGTCTCAGCCTCCCAAGTCCTGGGATTACAAGTGTGTGCTGCCACACCTAGCCACAAGAAGCTATTTTAAAGACAAATTTGGCTCCTCAGATTGCTAAAACCTGTCAGTCTCTAAAGAGTAAGTAAAAAGGAATTCAAGGAAATGTAAAACATGCTTTAGTATCTCCTACCTGGCTCTACTGAGAAATGTTAAAAAAGGAATTTCCCATTTGGGGCTTTTTGCTGAAGCGCCATTTCTCTTGCTGTTTTATTACTTACAGTGTTTCGCTCTCTTCATTTGTAGTTTATATAGATTTTTGTTTGCAATTCAAATTGAATCTTACTTTAATGAGGCTATGGAATGAAAATAACTTGCATTTCACACGAAAGTGCCATCACTCTTGGAAAGAACTTTTCCTCGTCTGTGTAAGGTCATCTTTGTGCTGCTTCTGTTTGCCAGTCTGATGGTGATGGTAATCTTTAAATGTCCCCAAACACCAGAGGTCCCAACAGTGGCCTTTTTTTTTTTTTTAACAGCCAAATTGTATCCGCTGAAAATGAGATTTTTAAAATTGTAGGCTGCCACTTTTCCAACCACAGTAATGGGAACTTACTGAATAGGAAGCAATTTCAGCACTTAAATGTGCTGATGTGATGTTTCTTAATCACTTTAATGAGCCTCATATAACTAGAAATGGAATAGAATTTTCAATGGAAATATAATTAAATAGAAAAAGTCATTTCCTCCATTTGTAATATCCACCTGATTATTTCTTTATTCACCTCCCTAGAAAGTGTGCCTTATAGGCTCCTAGTGATATTATTATAGAGTAATTTGCATAATTCATTTAGGTCATTAGAGCTGAAAACAGTATAAATACACAAAAACAGATTTCATTACAAATCAAGTACAGCAAGGCACAGTAAAACTTAAAAACATACTTTTCTTTTTAAAGCCTGATAATATTTACTAGTTTTACCTGATTTTTTCTTCAATTGTCCATTTCATGCCTAAATCCCTATGGATCTTTTAATTCTGCCTTTTCAATCTGGTTTGCTGAAGACAGTTCTCAGGGGAAGCAGTAACATGAGTCAGTAAAAACTAAAAGATCTTGGAAATACTTGGTTCTTATATTGAATGATATTTACTGAGAACTGGTTAGTAAAGAAAGAAAATTTTACCTTTATTTCATTGTGATGCCCAAACTAGAAAGGCTATTTAAATTTGTTCTTACCCAGTTGTCGAGACCATGATGTACGAGAGAGTGAAAACCTCAGGGTCTAAGGGCTGTTTACGGTCCATGTCTATCTGAAGTACATTCTATGCTGACACCAAGAGTGCATAAAAGAACCATGTGCTAACCATGGACGTCAGGTGTGTGCGTAAGTGCTGGCCACAGTTAGTAGGATTTCATAAGGTTAATAGGTTTTCTTAAGGGTTAATGAAAATAGTCAATTGAATGGTAAACTTGGGCAGAAGTATGCAATATACTTTTAGATAATAGGTTAGGTAAAATATTAACGTATGGCTAAAGGGTTTCGGGAATAATGTGTTTTCTTAAAGCAATGAGATTTTCTGTAAGAGTGTGTTTTTAATCTTTACATGTGATGTTTTTCTGTAGTATGAATCAAAATTGCCTGATGTTTTTCTCAGATGATCTTCCTTATATGATTCTATAAAAACACCCTGAAAAATAAACTCTGGGCAACAGTATTCACTGTCAGCCCTCCTGAATCTATCCCTTGTCTTTCTCTTTCTTAAGCAACTTTTGTCTTTGTTTTTCTCAAGCCACACTTTCTCCCTCCAGGCTTGTCCGACTTAGCCGACTGGCATCGGCACCCAGTACTTTGGAGGCTGAGACAGGAGGATCACAGTTTTGAGGCTAGCTTCAGCAACTTAGAAATATTCTTAGCAACTTAGTGAGGTCCTGTTTCAAAATAAATAATAAAAAGTGCTGAGGGTACAGCTCACAAGTAGAATGGCCCTAGGTTCAATCCTTAGTGCCTAAAAAAAAAAAAAAAAATCCGAGTTTAATATACTGCTTTTGAAAATCTAGTAGATATTGTGGAAAGGTGTTTTGTTAACTTTGGAGCTTATAGTTTTTACATTTCTGCATGACAGTAGTCCAAAGGTCTTGCTATCCACTTAATGCTGTTTAACTGCATTTATTTAAACTGCATTTTAGGGAAAATATAAGTGTTGGTTGGAAAGTGGTTTGAAGTATCATCATCAATGTCAACACAAAGTTGCTTTCTTTTTGTTTGCTTTGGTTTGGTTCTGGGGATTGAGCCCAGGACATTCTACCTTAAGATATATTCCTTGTCCCATTTTATTTTTTATTTTGAAACAAGTCTCCCTAAGTTGCTGAGGCTGGCTGCAAACTTGTGATTCTCCTGTCTCAGCCACCCAAGTACTAGGATTATAGGAGTTGGCCACTACCACTGGCTTATTTATATTATTTTATTTTTGTGGTACTAGGGGCATTCTACCTCTGAACTACACTCCCAGCCCTTTTCTGTTTTCATTTGTTTTGAAACAGTGTCTTGCTAGATTGCTGAGAATTGCTACATTGTTGAGGCTGTCCTTGAACCTGTAATCCTCCTATCTCAGCCTCTCAAGTACTGGGATCACAGGTGTGGGCCACCACCGATGGCTCTATTTATTTATTTATTTATTTATTTATTTATTTATTTATTTATTTTATTTTATTTTACTTTTGTGGTACCAGGGGCATTTTGCCTCTGAGCTACACTCCCAGTCCTTTTCATTTTTTTGTTTGCTTGTTTGTTTTGAAACAGTCTTACTAGGTTGCTGAGAGTTGCTACATTGCTAAGGCTGTCCTTGAACCTGCAATCTTCTTGTCTCAGTGTCCCAAGTACTAGGATTAAAGGTGTGCACCCCCACATCTGGCTTCTTCATATTTTTCAGTATGAAAACCTTTAAGCCAGCTCAAGCCAAGGAGGCTGCTTGCCCTCACTTAGGAAGAAGGCGCCACCTTGCTCTCTCTCGGGCATGTGTCTTTCATGGGATTTCCCATTGCAGTGTGTTGACTGGTCCTGAGTCCTAGTCTCTCTTCTGTGAGCAGTGATGGCCTGCCTACGTCAGATGGTCATCCTAGATCACCTTGACCTGAACTATTTGAGCGCACAGAGTACCCAGTCTGTAACTATTGAACCAGTGAAGCTAAAAGATGAGTGAGATTAAATAGGAGTCTGGGGGCTGGGCCTGCATTTTGCTAAGGAAACTCATTTGTATTGTATTCTCTGTAAAGTTAAGCTATAAAACCTCTCCTAAATGAGATGCTGAATGCCAAAGCATTTCATAAACTATAAGTCAATTTAAATGTATTTCCTTAACAAATGAACCATGAGGAAATCTTTCTATATTTACATTCTTTGGTATTTATTGAAATATTTTCTTTCATTGAACAATAGCATATTAAAAAGTGCTTTCTGAATCTTACTGATTAATAAATATCTCCTGTGTCACTGTCACTGTTTGCTATTCCAAAATATAGGTTTTTAAGTGAGATTTTGTTTGTTTGTTTTGTCCTGGGGATTGAACCTAGAGGCATTTTTCCTCTGAGGTATAGCTCAGCTGTTTTTATATTTTATTTTGATAGAGGGTCTGGCTAAGTTGCTGAGGCTGGTCCCAAATCTGTGATCCTCCTGTCTCAGCCTCCCAAGTATTGGGATTACAGGTGTGCAACACCATGTGCCTGGCTTTTTTTTTTTTTTTTAATGATGCTGGGGATCAAACAAAGCCCAGGGCCTCATGCACTCTAGGCAAGCCCTTTACTACTGAGCTACAGCCCCACCTGTGAACATCAGATCTAATCCCAAAGTTGTGTTATTCCCCCAAAGGTGGAATTGAAAAGGAAATGATCTTTGTAGACCAGTATTAAGCAATCTTTGTTCAGATGGTAGTTTACCAAATCATGCTAAAGTGTCAGATGACACAAATTATGCCAGGTTGGATTGAAGTTATTGAACCACAGGGATTCCCTAAAACAAAGCTTCTCTATACTATACTACACATGTAGTTTTAGCAGCTCAGTCATCTTTTTATTTTCCTTGCAGGTAATTTATTTGAATAGATGTTTATTTAATAAAGGAAGGAAAGGAAGAAGGAAGAATAATAATAGTTGGAAAAAAACCATCTGAGGGTTGTTTCCACTATTCTTCGGAAACGCTAGCTAGCACATTTGATGAATATGTGAGTTGACTTAAATCTTTTTTTTTTTTTTTTTTTTGCGGTACTGGGGATTGAACTCAGGGGCATTCTACCTCTGATCTATACCCCCAGCCCTATTTTTTATTCTTTATTTTGAAACCAAGTCTCACTAAGTTGCGGAGTGCCTCACTAGGTAGCTGAGGCTGGCCGCGAACCCGGATCCTCTGGTCTCAGCCTCCTGAATGCTGGGATTACAAGCGTGCGCCACCATGCCTGGCTTGACTTAAATCTTAAAAGCAAAAGTCATCAAGCTGTCTCTACTCCTAAGGAGACAAAATGACGAAAGTGAATCCATATTTGTAGCAACAGGTACGAAGTCTTGTACGGAAGTCACCCAAGAGTTAGAGAACCTGGCACATCATAGATTTTCAAATATTTGCTGAATTGCAAAGACAATGAACATTCATGAAGATTATTATCCCCCCCCCCCACTACCTTGTATAAAATAAAGAGACCAAGTTGTGGAATGTAAATCTTTTATTAAAACAGTTGTCTTTCCACAGTAGTAAAGCTTTGGCATGTACAATATAAAAAATAATCACCAACCATAATTATACCAAATTCCTCTTATCAACTGCATACTAAGTGTCTTCAATACAATTTTTTCCGTATAAAAATACTGGGAAAAATTGATAAATAACAGGTAAGAGAAAGATATTTCGAGGCAATTATGAGAATCATTTGGAAAAAGTAAGTACTGTGAATATTTTAAATATCACAGTAACCAGGACATGCCGTTCCTACGGTTTTGCAGGCCAGACAGTTACGTGAAAGCAGAAGTGTTTGGGTAACTTTCCTACTTAAAATTTGGTGACATTATTCAATACATTTTGCATCTTGGTTGGCTGCATATGTTTCTCTATTGATCTCAAACCAAATCACACTGAGAATCATTTCATTTATAACACTGAGTGGTATTGAATATTCTGAAGCACAGTGGGCAACCTCCTGCCCTTATTTAGGAGAAAAGTCTCAAAACACTCCTGGGGTAATGCTTGGAGAAGCTGTGAGTTGAGCAGAAGCCGGAGCACTTACTCCAGAGCAAAAGGCTAAGAAAGACACAACGCTCAAAGGTGGGATCTGCTAACAGCACGCCCGTTCAGATGGACCTTGGCAGAAAGACATGCTTGTTCCTTTGGGTTGCAAATATCACTCTCTGGAATCTTCTCTGTCAGCTTGTACATCTAAAGGCATGAAGCACTCAATTGGGCAGTTAACATTCTGTTAAAATGGGAAGAAGAAAATAATCAGTAAATACTGTAAAGTGTGTGTGTGGGGGAAAGACTTCTCTTACAACTGCTGATAGGAAGGATGTTATCTCTCGTTTTAAGATCTAGCAATATACTGAGCAATAAGAGATGTCCAAGAGTTCAATAGTGCTCCAGGATATAGTATTCCACATAACTCACTTATGAGATTTGTGAGTGTGAGGGAGTAGGGGTACTGACGATTGAACCCAGTAGTGCTCTACTTCTGAGCTACACCTCAGCCCTATTTTATTTCTTATTCTGAAACAGTCTCACTAAATACCATTCTGGCCTTGAACCTGTGATCTTCCTACCTCAGCCTCCCAAGAACTGAGATTACAGGCATGAGCCACCATGCCCAGTGGTATTTTTAAAAATAAAACTCATCTGGCTCATTGAGAAGAAAGTTACCCACAGAAAGAGACTGCTTGCCATGCACCCATTTGTGTTTAGGGGACACACTCGGGGTTCAAGTGCACTCACTGTGTTTGTGCTCTGGTGGTATCTCTGAGAATACTGGTTGTAGGAGTGCCCAGTGGAGCCTTCAGGACTGGTTTCGCCCCCTGGTCTGCGGCAGTTGTCACAGCGCCAGCCCTGACAGAGAGGTATGGGGTCAAATGGAGCTTATGATAACCTGAGAAATCATCATTTAGTGCTTGAGTTCAAGAAGAATCTCAGCTCTTGTGCAATGGGAAAATAGAAGCAGTTAATCAATAAGGAAGCGTCGATGCTAATCTCATGCATTTATAACTTAGTGTGCATTTTGCCTTATTGCCATTTTACACTTCCTCTACTTGTGCTTTTCTTTATTCTGAAATTTCCTCTCCATACCCTAACCCCCCACACCTGCTAAGGCTAATTGCGCCCCCAACTTCCTCAATAAGCTTTCCACACTAGATGATGGAGAAAGAGGCCTCCTACAACTTTAAAAAGGGATTTGAGATCTCATGGACAAACATCTTCATTTTATAGTAAAGGCACCAGAGACCCAGAGGAGAGGAGTGCCTTATGTAGAGGGAGCTGAAAGTCACACAGTGGACCATGGGTGGAGTTGGGGTGTTCCCCGGAGCTCGGCTGACTCTGGCCAAGTTCTTTCCACTGCAACATATGGCCACTGCCTTTCTATACTTCCCAAGCTAGTTATATAGAAGCTAGTTATATAGAAGCCTTGCTTCAGGCTGAAGATGAGATGGGACAGGGTAACAAACCATGCTGGGTTAGTGAAACTCCTCCATGAGATTTTTGCTGGAAATACGAGGAAACACAAGTTTTCTTTCTCCTTCCTTCCTTTCTTCCTTCCTTCGGGATTCAACCCAAGGGCATTCAACCTTGGAGCTACACCCACAGCCTTATTTTAGTTTTTTATTGAAAACAAGGTCTTTCTAAATTGCTGAGGGCCTTGCTAAGTTGCCGAGGCTGGCCTCAAACCTGCTATCCTCCTGTCTCAGCCTCCCAAGTACTGGGATTACAGGCGTGTGCCGCCATGCCTTAAATTGGGAGCTGATGGAGGTCATCTGTCAGTTTTAGCAGGGAGCCTCCTGGAAAAGGAAGGAGGCATGAGAGAGCCACAGACTCTGGATGCCATGTGGGAACAGTCCCCAAAGCTGCTACTAGAGGGAATTTTCATTTATGTGAGAGACATTGTTGCCTAACTTAACTCGAATGAGATATTCCTCTTCAACTATAAGAACCCTAAATAATACAAATAATACAATCACTTTCTTACATTATCATTTAAATATTTTAGGCATATTTCTCATTTAGGAGCCTTTCCCCCATAACACCTAATATGATACAGGGTAAATGGCTACTTACAGAATCAATGAATGCAATGAATGTTGCTTTCATACAAAACGGTAAGTTCCCACTCCTGTCTTAAGTGGTTCAGTTAGCACTTTAGAACAGAACAGGGGTCTCACATGAGAGATTTCATGTGCATAAGTAATGAGGAGATGCTGAAGTCGGGCCAAAATCTACCTCCCAGCAAATTCACTCTTTCTCACAAATTTTAAACCAAGATGACTGAGTTCTGTGATCAGTCTTTGTAAGGGGGAGGGGGGGAAGGGAGAGAGAGAGAGAGAGATTGATTGATTGACTCCACACACTGGGGATGGAATGAGATACATTTCCATGCAGCCCCAGGTCAAAAGGTGATCCAGAGACAGGCCCTGGAAGACCCTTTGCTGCTGCCAGATTAACTCTCCAAAAGACCATTTTCCATCAGTCACTCATTTTCATCTTGGCTGCCTATAATTGGTTAGTGCCAGATACTTCAGTGACTCTCCCCCTAGGGGTGAAAGCCTGCTCCTCATAGATCAGAATTTGGGGCACAGTTGGGGAGAACAGAGTCTCCATGGTAAACAAAGGACTGTCTTGTTCCGTTACTTTTATTTGAATTACAGGAGTCATTTCATTTTAAATTTCAATTACTAGTGAAAGGCACGGTGATTTTTGCCCTATTCAAGGAGAGCTACATACTAAAAATGGCTGAGGAGTGCTGACTTAAATAATGGACTTCTGTGGCCCTCCATAATCCTCTGCTCACCTAATTTCTTACTGCAAGACACCAGGCAGAGGGCTGGCTCACTGCCAGCTCCTTCCTCTCTCACGGGGGTGTGGTTACTACTGTCTTCTACTTCCTACCTTCCCCCAACCAAATCTTGGCCATCCTGAATCCCAGCTAGTTTAGGCTTCTCCTTTCCATGAAGCCTTTCTGGCTAATTCCAACCTATGCAGAACTGAATTTATCAGGCTCATTCAGAACCCTACCTAATTAGCTTTGGCTTTGCAGTGTATGCTAATTTAATGTCTCTGACCATATCATTAAGAGCCAGGGCCACTTCTCATTTCCTCTGTTTGCCCTGTGTTACTTGGCACAATGCTACAGCGATAATGATCTATTTTGGGATTGAGAAAGGGCACAGAGAAGTAGAATTTTCTTAGACCTAGACATTATTCAAAATGTTTCACGGCCATGCCCCAGGAGCACCTGTCCATCAGCATGGAGTTGGAGGCTCAGTACTACTGAGAATATCATGTCAGGCACTGAAGAACAGGATGGCCTGAGAACAGAAGGCTTGGGCAGGCAACGAGGCTGTCAAGGAGGGAACACCTGGGGAAGGATGCTACAGAGACCATGGACGCTTCATAAGAGGACCTGCCACCCCTGTGCAGAGAGCGCATCCATACAGGAGCCTCCTCTGTGTCTCATCTAAATTGCAGAGAGCCTGGAACATCTGCTCTTACCCGATGGCCTCCGAAGCATGTGCAGGAGCAAATAGCACCGAGATACTCCTTCTGCCACTGTTCTCCTACGTGGTACGTCTTCCCATCATCGTAACATGTCGCCTCATCTGCACGAAGGCACAAAGCAGAAGCCCATGTAAGACTGAGAACAATAATGCCAACCCGATACAAGTGGATTCAACTTCTATCCCAAGTCTCACAGATTCATGTGACACCATAAGAGAGGTACTGCTATATAGATCTTAGGGTGGCATTTCCAAAAGCAGATCTAATAGGTTCAATGGGAAGAGGGAAATCACATTTAAAAGTTAACTCTGCAGACTGGTAGAGCTTTCTTGTAACATCTCACTGCAGATAATGGTCAAAATACTTTTTTAGAAAAGTGCTAAAGTGTCCTATAATAATGTTAAATCATGTCTTGTTATTTGAAGCTTGTCTCCACTATTACAAATCAAAAGATTAACAAACCCACTGTTGAATCCTCAAAGAGACCCAAAGTCTCCGATCGACCCTGTGAATGAGAGTTGCAGCCCCATAAAGAGAGCGGGAGCGCTTAATAAGGCACTAGACATGGCGTGTGATGACGTACGAGGATCGCACTTGAATTCTCCTTTTCCGTTCCCCAGACACGTGCAGCTCATCATCTGGCCGTTTTCCCCCTGGCGGTCCCACTTCTCGCCAATCTTGTAGTTCACGCCGTTGTCGTGACACCATTCTGTCAGGGTGGGGAAATCACAGGCAAAGGGTCATTCGTGTTCTGATGCACAAGACAGCCAATGCTCGGGGACATGTCACAGGATTTCAGAAGCTCTGTATCTGGAAGGACTAGCAAGTTAAAAATCATTATGCCTATGGTGAATCAATTCTTCGGATGGAATTTAAAAACGTGGTTTCTACTATTTAATATTTTTCTAGGCCATTTTAAGATTCTGCCGCAATCCTGTCATAGGGCTGGTCAATGCTTTTCATTTGAATTCTCATTATTAAGGTTTTAAATAGTGGAAACTAAATCAGACTGGAGTTGCCTGTTAGGAATAAAAAAAATAATAAATCACTTTTAAATTTGCAGAGACCCTAGACATAAAGTAGTTTAATTAAACATAAAACAAAGATCAGCTGGTTTCTGCCCGCCACCATTTGTTCCATGTAAACTGAAAGAGTGAAAGAATAAACATCGGTGAGATAATAAACAAAATGAGAAATCAACAGTTATTATCCCTACAAAGAGCAGCCTGGCACTGAAGAGTATCCAGAAGTCAAAAGTCCATGTCTCCCCCACACATAAAAGATGACTATTTAATCTCCGAGATTTACATTATTAAACAGAACAATAAAGTTTATATAATTTTATTTCATATAAAAGTGTATAAAATTGTATTTTTAAGTAATTGTATATAAATAAAATAAAACATGAATAAAATAAAATTCCATTTATATTTTTCATATAAAAGTTTATGAAATTTTATTTTATAAAGTTTATATTCAGAAGTTAATGTAACAATGCATTACTTCTTCCATTTTATCAACAATTCAGCCTTCCTTAAACTATATGAAAAGAGATTTAAAAAATTAGGACAATTAAGGAAGGAATTTGTAAATTGAGCCAAAGACTCACATAAATGAGTCTATAGTTCTTCTCCTACAATTGCACGTAAATACTCATATAGGTAGAGTTAAAAACTGCCTAGTTGATGCCAAAAGCCTAGCTTAGCTCTGAAGTTGATTTTTAATTATGGGTAAGTGGATTACTTCTACATTGTCCTTTATTAAGTTACTAGCAGTGTTCAAGCTATCTGAGCTGTTGTGTGTATCTGTGCATGTATGTGATGTTGAGTGTGTGTAATGAGAGAATGTATATGTACTATATGTGTATGTTTGGTTTATGTTGAAAGAGATCATGTTTATGAGAATTAATGTTCACCTCTGATCTCATTCAACACTAAAGATTAAAAGATATTTGGGCTTTCTGTGTCTCTGGTACTCTCAATTAGACCTGGCTCCAATGAGTTTGACTTTATTGATTAAATTAACAAAATCATATCACCACCACAAACTTACTTTTAATTAATACTTGTTGCATTAGCCTACAACCCTTGAAATGGAGCAATATTCAACAAGTAAAATTTTCCATCATTTTTCGATGATGCAAAATGTTACTTTGAGTCAAACAGAGTTCTCATGTTTGCTTCATGTTTGGAAGAACCTGTATCTACCAAACATGCTTCCTTGGTACATTAGTGCAAATGGGTGGAACTGGAAGAGATGGAGGAACAGGAGGATGGACAAAGCAAGCTACTCACTAGATGAATCACATCTGAAATGACCACTGCCAAAGCCCAAGCACTGGCATGTGAGTTTAAAGCCAGATTCAGATAGTCGCTCCCACTCGTCGCCAATGGCATAATGGGAAATCGTGTAGGGGTCAAAGCACGAGTCATCCGTAGGTTGGTTCAGGCCTTCATTGACTATGAACAGAAGGAGGAAAAAGCAAAAAAATACATCTTATTGATGGTTTTAGACCATAGGAAGAAAATAGAAGCATTATATACGACGACTTAATCTTATTATTATTATTGTGTGTGTGTGAGGTGCTGGGGATTGAACCCAGGGACATTCTATCTCCAAGCTACACCTCTAGCCCTTTTTTATTTTTTATTTGGAAACAGGGTCTCATTAAGTTGTTGAAGGGCTCACTAAGTTGTTGAGGCTGGCTTCGAATCTGTGATCCTCCCGTCTCAGCCTCCCAAGTACCAGGATTATACATCTGCACCACCATTGCCAGCTCAATGACTTAATCTTACACAAAAATTCCAGTATCATTAAGAAACATTCATTTGTTCTTCCAATGCATTATCCACTCTCATAAACAGCACTCAGGTGTAGCCAGTGGACATACCACTCTTATCTGAAAGGAACCCATTTTACCTATAATCATTTCTGGTAAATCTACTCTATAGAACATGGAATAGATCTTGAGGCAATTGAAGCTTGTGAAGAAGGTGAGTGGCAATGCTTCTCCATCAGTACCTGCGTGCCACCCTGCGCTAATTAACATGTCTCTGCCTTTTCCCCTCATTTATTTATTTATTTATTTATTTATTTATTTATTTATTTATTTATTTATTTATTTATTTTGTGGTCCTGGGGATTGAACCCAGAGGCATTTTACCTTCGAGCTACATCCCCAGCCCGATTTTTTATTCTTTATTTTGAAACAGGGTCTCACTAAGGGGATAATTATAAAAAGATCTCTGTTGATATGTAATACAG
>PVLC010005779.1:16269-73946 GCA_004027655.1 Graphiurus murinus
CTAAACTGACCAGGAGATAGGGGGAGGGTGGGTGGGAATTGGGGAAGGGTTAATGAGAAATATGTGCATGGATGTCTTTACCTGTACTAGTTTGTACCCAACAAAAATGTGTAATTAACCCTGTTGTACCCAAGAAATGTATAAAATTCCATGCTAAAAAATTAAAAAAAGAAATAAAAAATTAAAAAAAAAAAAATAACACCTCTACCTCTAGCTTGCCAAATACTTAACTGCTTAATTCAAGGGAATGTATGCATGTGAAATAGAAGTCTTCTACCAGGTGAAGAAGGAGGCTGAAATTAAGTAACTGATCCTAGGAAGGAATTGTCACTTGGCAGACATAGAACTTATCACTCCGTGTTGATATGGAGTAGAAAACCCTCTAAGTGGAATATTCAGGATACACAATTTTTATTATTTCCTATCTGATGTTCAGTGGTGAATCTCCAGTTGCTGCAAATTGAAAAACCAGGTGGCATGCTATTGGTTTAAAAGAACTTTTCAGGTGCTACAAAGAAGAGTCAATAGCCACTGAACCAAAGGTTTTGCATCTATATGATTAAACTGAAATAACTTTGGAACAAGGGAGGTCTTTGGATAGAAATGTTAGCACTTTATATCAGGGGGAAAAAACATCTATTCTTAATGTCTGCAGAGGGAAACTTTCCTTTACAGTCTTGGTACTAAGAATCACTCAAGAGGACTGCAGCGTGGTGAGAAGGAGAGACTACCAGGAAAGATATCAGGGAACCAGTGCTTTATATCGGCTCTGATACCAGGGTTCAAGAGTGTTGGACTAAATAATATTCAAAGTCCCTTCCAGGCCTCTCTTCCTATCACTGTTTGGGTTTATCTATTATGCATGTGTGTGCTGGTGAAGACACTTGAATACTATCAGGGAAAATAACTGAACTTAAAGTTGCTCATTTATTTCAACTTAAAGTTACTTCTCTGGCATGGTCCCACCAGGTGCAGGTGCTTGTAGAACATGCAAGTTTACGTACCAGAGTTGCCCACAGTAATAACCTCCTCCCGAACCTTGTGCCTCCTCTGGTCTTTCAGGGCCTCCACTATGATGTTGTAGGTGACCCCTCTGGTAAGGCCTGTCAGAGTGGCAGTGGTGGAAGTTCCAGGAACTCGGAACTGCAATTATTGGTAAATCCAAAATGGGGAGAGAGCATTATAGTAACGTACACAAAAAGGCTCCCCTATTCTCTTATCATTAACCCTCACTGTTTACACAAAGCCAAGGGAGACAAGGACAGGGGATGTAGGAGTCCCAGTTAGCCAAGGAGAGAAATCGAATAAGCAAGGAGCCATCATTTCTGCCAGATTTTTCTACCCAAAGTCTACATATGTGCTCCATGGTTACCAGGAGCCCTCAACAATACTAGCCTTCTCTCAATTCTGCTGCAGTCTGGATCTATACAAACCCCACGGAACCCTGGCCATGTCCCTTCCACATAAAAGATGGACACTGCACTCTCTGAATGATGCAGTCATGCCATGCAAGGTGGCATCAGATTGTGATGCAGAGTCCCTAAAACACCGGCACATCCCCAAGCTCATATTCCTAAGCTCATACATTTCCCACAGTAGAGTCAGTTTTGAAAATTCTGACATTGGAACAAATTAAAGAAAGAGAATCAATCACTTCTAACAGTGGATATACATAGCTCTGCCTAAGTTATTTTTCTCTTAGACGTACTGTAGATAATGGGATTCTTTGAGGACAAACTGTAAGGATGGTGTTTTAGACACCTTCACACAAATGTAAATTCAAGGAGAATATCTTTCTTTCTTTTTTAAGATCATCTCTTTGTTCCTCTCACTACAGAGCCTCCAGTGGGCGAGGATAATAAAAGTGATTTCATTCTCTCTACAGAATAAAAGCTGATGACACCACTCAGTGGTCCATTTTTCTACAGTAGAGCCACATGGAGATTATATATTTAAAAAAAAATCAGGGCTTAAATGTGCCATCTTTCTAAGAGTCCTAGAAGAGTATCCATTTTAAATCAGAGCCCCTGCCCCAGCAGTCCCCTCATTTACTCCTTCCTGGCCTGCCCAGTCACAAGTAAAGAGGAAGTCAGTTACCTGTAAGGGTTGTTCATCAACGCCAATTGGATGGCATGAAATGACGTACTCAGAACTTTCCTGGAATGGGGTCCAAGAGATGGTTGTCTGAGAGACTGCTTCTTGTCCTGTAGAGGCATTTGGGTTGAGCCCCACAACGTGAGGGTAGAGGCGGTGGTCTACGTCTCCCCTGGGGACGTGACCAATTTGGATCTCCTCATCTACATTCGGCAGGTATGGTCTCGGCCTATGCCTTACGGGGGTGGCCGCTGTGGGTGGTGTGGTCCTTCTAAAACCATGTTCCTCAAAGATCATTTGTTGCCCGACACTGGGCTGCTGATGGGATGTGCCAGGAAGCTGAATACCGTTTCCAGTGTCATACCCAGAGTTGGTGATGAAAGGGGTCTTTTGAACTGTGGAGGGAACATCCAAGATCTCTGGTCCGTGAAGATTGGGGTGTGGAAGGGTTACCAGTTGGGGAAGCTCATCTAGCCAAGAGAGGTTAGAGCCAAAAAAGCAAAGCGCGTTAAGCTCCTGCAAGTAGCAGCAATAATCATTACCAATTAAGGCAACAATGACTGTACATCAACCCAATCATAGCTCCTGGAAAAGCAGCAATTCTCAGATCACGAAACACTTTTTTCCAGAAAGAAAACTTGATGATTTTTCTCAAAGTTTTCTTTATCATTAAAAAGGAAAAAAGTCTTCATATGATTTTATCATACACACAAAGCTTTGAACCGCTGAGCCCCATAGAAGCTGCCTCTGCACAAATTAAGTCTATTGGAACTAAAATATGCACCCTCTCCCTCTCTTTAAACTTGAGAAACAAGCGGTAGGAAGGAGAATCCAGAATAATCAAGCCTATATCTGAAGTATGAGAATTACAAAGGTTTGTTGGCTCAACAGTTTTTCATGGTTTGAAATGGCGAAATCTAGAATATATATACATTTATTTTTAAAGCTTTCTTATCACCATGAATATAGCATTTTCTTCAAATTAAACTGAGACTGGATATCAAAGGAAGACATTATTTAGTTCCAGGTTTCAGAAATCAAATAATAAATCAAAAAAATGGAAGGGGTTTCTTTCCCTCTTTTCTTAAAAAAAATTAAAATTCAATAGAAGGTATAATTAAAATTATAATAATAATTTAATAATTATAATAAATTAAAATAGCAATCCTAGCAACTTGATTGTACATTTACTACCTGGTTTGAATTTCTGAAGGTGTATAATAACAAGGCTTTATATTGACTGGCCTTATAGTAAAGAAATAATTAAAATGGAACTCTGCAGAGCATATCAGGTTATTCCTCCTGTCAAAGAATGTAATATATAAGCTATGCTGTTAGAAAAACAAAATACCACGAGAAATTCAGCAAAACATGGAGAACCTTTTCACAGTTCAAAATTCATCGTTTGTTAGGATCTGGTCTTAACTTTCTTCTCATTAACTGGAAAGTGCTCTTTACCTGTCTTTTTCCTCCCGATCAGGGGCTCGCTCTTCTGGTTGTTCTTCAGGGCAATGACGTAGATTGTGTACTCAGTTCCAGGTTCCAGGCCTGATGGAAGAAAAGAACCAGCAGGTTATGTCGAGCTCAGCTAACCATGCTAGACTCAGTCTCAGCATTCATCAGAGGCTACTGGGGAGCAAGCATCCCTCTCCAGCTGGCTCGTGGCCTCTTGAAAGAGAAAGTCAACTCTTCATCTCCATTCTCTCCACTGTGGGTGGTAGGGATGACTCTGCTTTCAGATCTATTCTGTGAAATGGGACACTGCAAGTAATGGCAGATAGCACTCTGGCAGGTCCTACAAGGTCACCAGAGTTATAGAGAGCTGAGTTAGTTGACTTTGAAAACTATTTTTTCTTCCAGTATTGAATTGACAGGCAAACTTTTGGCAAAAACAAAAACAAATAACTATGCTACTATGGCAGTATAGAAACTGCATCTTCATGAACTCATGTCTTCTGAGATGTACTGAGTTCTTCTGCTTCTACACAGAGAATGCCTTTGAAAGTACGGGGCTTCTCCTTCTCATGATCTAGCATCAAAGACGCAGTTGGAGTTTGGTAAGAACTTTGAGTGTCTGAGGGAGTAAGGAGGAAAATCACAGCATGCCAGCAACAATACCAGTAATAGTGGCCTCCGTGACACCAGGGCGGGGCCGAGGGACCACTTCTCTGGGAGGGGACCCAGGCTTCTCAAACTTGATGATGTAGCCAGTGATCTTGGCTCGGGGTGGCTGCCATGATACCAGCAAGGAGTTGGGGGTGGTAGCCAGGAAATGCAGGTTGGATGGTGCATCAATGGCTAAAAAGGAACAGAATTAAACCTCAGAAAATAAATAGTCAAGGAAATGTTCCTGCTCTTTCCCCCCAGCACTTCTAAACAGACTTGAGAGAATTTGAGAATTCTGTAAACCATCAGCATGATTCACTGAGAGCTGTAATGCAAAAATATCAGCCTCTCTGGAGTTTTTTCACTCATTCATTCATTTTTTTCTTTTCTTTCTTTTTTTTGGGGGGGGGTACTATATATTGAACCCCAGGTCATTCTACCTCCAAGCTGCACCCCCATCCCTATTTTATTTGGAAACATGTTCTCTCTAAGTTGCTGAGGGTCTTGCTAAATAGCTGAGATTGGCCTTGAACCTGTGGTTCTCCTGTCTCAGCCTCCCAAGTACTGGGATTGCAGGCATACACCACCATGCCCAGTTTCTCTTGTGTTTCTTAAGTTCACTTGATTAAGTTCATCTGATTACAACAGTAGAAAACAGTTACCAGTGGAGGCATCAATGATCACAGGGGAGCTCCGGGCATTGTCGTTCAAGGTGTACAGGTGAATCTTGTAGTCAGTGCCTGGTTGCAGACCTAGGATTTGAGAAGAGATTTTTCTTTTTACCTATTTTTGCTGTACTAGTATTGTTTTCAAGCTCACCTGCAATTTTCTTGTTTCCTCTATCATCCTATATTTATGTATATCATGGAAATGGTCCTCATTTGAACAAAAAAGTAGAAAGTGGCATGGATGTTAACTATTAATGTGAAATATATCTCAAAAGAAAGTCACTCATGCAGACAAGTACACTGACTAAAATAAATCCTGAAATGCAAAAATGCTACTTTAGAAGTGGCCCTCTTAGAGAATGAGGGGTAGACTTCTGAATGGGCTTTCTCTCTAGGGTAATCAGATGGCCATCATTTGGTATCTGGTATCAGAATATTACAGCTCAAAAAGATTTAAACTGACCCAGAGAATACAATTTTGTAACAAGAGAACACAACTTTGATATTTAAGTAGTATTATTTGTTTTTTTAATCCATTATGCTTTTTAATCTAATTATGTTAATGCTAAGAACTACACACCACCATTTCATTTTTTCTTTTCCTTCTTTCTTTTTTTTTTTTTTTGTTTTTTTGCAGTACTGGGGATTACATTCAGGGTCCCACACATGCTAGGCATGTGCTGTATCACTGAGCTACATGCCCAGTCTCCATTTCTTTTGTTTTTTTTTTTGTTTTGTTTTGTTTTGGGGTACTGGGGATTGAACTCAGGGGCATTCTACCTCCGAGCTACACTCCCAGCCCTATTTTTTATTCTTTATTTTGAAACCGGGTCTCACTAAGTTGCGGAGTGCCTCACTAGGTAGCTGAGGCTGGCCGCGAACCCAGATCCTCCGGTCTCAGCCTCCCGAATGCTAGGATTACAAGCGTGCGCCACCACGCCCGGCTCATTTCTTTTGGTTTTAAGCATTAGTTCACCATTCTTTTTAAAACAAGAAAGGGCATTCTGATGAAAGAACAAATTTGATGAATGAAACTTAGACTATTTTTCTGACAAACATTAGACAAAATCAAGGACTTAAAGGACGAAATTATTTCTGATCATGGTGTGATAATAACCTTTTCAAACTGTGCTATCACAAAACATTGAACATAAATTTACGGTAAGTCACAGAATAACTGACAAGCTGGTTTATGCTGTGGGTATTGGTTGCTACATGTGGTCAGCAGGGTGAGTGCCCTGACCTGTGATGGTGTAGCTCCTGACATCTGGGCTGATTGTTCTCTGAACTGGGGTCTGGCCATTGGCTGGGATGGCATCAACTTGGAAGCCAGTGATGGTCTCAGTCTTGGTTCTCCAGCTAATGGTGATGGTGGTCTCTGTAGCATCTGTCACACGGGCCCTTCTTGGTGGGCTGACATCTGCACAGGATCATAGAGGTTAGTCCCCATTTGGTTCATGCATATAAGGTTTCATTCAAATATTTCATTATTTATACACTAAATATATCCACTTCAGAAAACATATTGACTAGTACTCTGTAGTTTATATCCTTTGGCATTCAGATAGATCAAAAGTAATTAGGAAATATGAAAATATTCACCTTCTGTGCTTTTTCATTGAAGAGCTAAAAAGGTTTATAAATATTACCAGTGGTTCCCAGGGCTGACTTTATAGTATCCTCAGTAAGTGTTAAAATGATTAATTTACTATGTTCAAATGTGTGGTAGGAATTATAATAACATGGCAAGCTAATAATTTAGATAGAAAAATGTAGATATAGTATTATTACTACTATAACTTTGCCAATTTTATAGGCTTTCATATATCTCTTTTCTTGACAAAATGATTCCTATTTTATCTTTATTTTATAGATGATGAAACTTTGACACATAATGTGACTACTGAAAGAACATACAAGTTATTGATAAAGCAGAAGCTAAAATTTGGTCCCATACATATTGCACTATTAAGATACAGCAAAAGCCAATGTGTCCTTCCCAAACTTAACTCTATGAAAACAAATGTTAACAAGTGTAGCATAAAGTAGTTGTCAGTCCTATTCCATAGAACCAACATCATAACATTATGAAGCAATTCCATTTTATGTGTCAGTAGAACACTTTCTGGAGGGGCATAAAAGGTGACAGTCAAAAAGATAGGTGACCACATCAACTTCTAAATTGAGACTCATTCCAATATTAACTCAGTGATCTAAGAAGTCATTCATCATTCTTTAATTTTTTGTTGTTGTTGTTTATACGGAAAGTTTGTCAATACTAAAACACTTCATGACTTACTCTCCAGAGTGGTGACGATTCCCTGAGCTGGTCTGCTTGTCAATGTGTCCTTAAGAGCATAGACGCTCACTTCATATTTGGTGGCCACCTAAGAAATAAGGGCATGGTAAGCTTCAGCAGTGTCATCGCAAGAAGCCCAGGAAGCTCCACAGCATTAAATAAATGCAGTGGTTATTTTAAAAGAAAAATAAACAAACTAGCAAACCCCACGACACTGTAAATTCCTAGATTAATTTCATTTCTACAGTACAGATGATCAGCAGTAGATTTAAATGAAATGAATTTAAAAGTATTCCAAGGGATTAAGTCTAAGTAAGACAACATATTTTTTTTTAATACTAAACTAATAAGGAAAATGGGGATTCACTTTTTTTTTAATGGTCTTACAGGTACAAATCATAAATTTTTCTGATCTTAGAGATGCAAAGAGAGTTTTATATTCTGTCTCTAACCCACTTTCTGTAGTTCTAAGAATTTGTTCTAAAGTGTACACCAGTCTCCTATAATTCCAGCTAGTTCTCTGCATATTTTTCTAGGAGAACTTAAAGATGTTTTAATGAGCATGGGGTCAAGTAAGGTTGATACAAGTTGGAGAATATTTCCTGCCAAGCTAACATAGTTTTAAAAAATGTATAACTAAAATGAACTTATGCATTCAGCCTGTGAATATATAAATTGCCACCCACATACATATGACCTTTTATTTTTTTTGTGTGTGTGATACTGGGTATTGATCCCAGGGGCATTCTACCTCTAAGCTACACCCCTAGCCCTATTTTTTTTTTGAGACAGGGTCTTGCTAGGTTTATGAGAGTCTCATTACTTTCTGAGACTGTCCTCAAACCTGTGATCCTCTTGTCTCAGCCTTCCAAGTACTAGGATTACAAGCGTGTGCCACTATTCCCAGCCTACATATGACCTTTAAAAAAAGAACTGTACATAATCCAAAACTAATTATAAAATTCTGTTCCAATAGTCAAATAATAAATCATTTGACTGCAGAGAAAAACAACATATTTATTATGAAATTATATGCCCACTACCTTATAAAATGTGCAATAGGTTACCTAATTCTTCATTCCAGTGGTAAAAGATCATTTCTTACCATGAGTCCTGATACAACCACAGATGAGCTGTCAGGAGAAAGGTTGATTTCTTTCATTGGTCCAGTCTTCTCCTTGGGGGTCACCCGCACTCGATACCCAGTGAGATGAACGTTGGGTGCTGTCCACTGGGCACTCAGGCTAGTTGGTGTGACCTGAGTGAATCTCAGGTTGGTTGGAGCAGGAATGGCTGTTGGGATGGTCATTGGTTAAAAGTTATCTTATAAGAACGGTGAAAAAGGGGAAATAAAGTGAATTCCAAAAATAGGATGGTTTGTTCTTGGGTTAGGTGGATTCCCTGGTCCAGCAAAGATTCAGCATAAGAAAGTAACAAGGAGAGATAAAAAATGAAGAAAGTGCATGCTAAAATATGTATTTTATATCTACCAATTCTCAGAATTTTGGAAACACTTGGGGCAGCACTAGAACTCTAAGAGACTTTAGATTTTAAAAGTTATTTGTATCCCCTAAAAATCCAAAAAGTCAAATTGGCTCATTGATCATTACAATTGATTTTTTACTTGTATGAAAAGAACAATAGCTCTTTTTCTATAAAAATTGTCTTTATATGGAAAACCATTTCAGAAAATCCTATCCAAAGAAGATAGAATTTTGTTTTTATTGTTTCTTTATTTGGACCCCAAGGCAGATATCAGTGCTAAGTTTAAAGTATTTTCTGTGGTGCAGCATAAGAAGAAAATTGGCTCACAAGAGAAGCAGAAAAGAGAAGCAAGGAGCAGTAATACAGACTGTCACCTCTAAGGTTTATGCTATCATAGGACGTATCTTTAGCACTCCACTCTGCTTCAGAAATACAGCACAAGAGGAGAAAGAGTCGTGGAACGAATTTGCCCTAATGACTGTTTCCCATGTGCCTGAATCAGGATCCTTTTAGCAAGTTTTCCACCAGCACAAGATATCTAACCAGGGGGAAAAAGTCTTACCTATGTGTTCTCAGAATCATGCTGTTATGAAATGCCCTACTTTGAGTTCTTTTCTTAGAGAAAGCTCTATGATGCCAAGCTTTTTTCCTTTGTTCATAGTAAGGGTAACCACAGGGAGTCATAGCTTAGGACACATCCATAATTTCAGTACCCTCTTCAAGTGTCTTGTTTTATGGCCTTGTTTATAAGCCAAGCTACTCCAAAATTTCCTTCTATCAGACTTCATTTTACCTATCACCTAAAATTTATTGTTACCATTCCTCTTTAAAGAGGGTCTTTCCTAGTAAAGAAGTTGAGGGTTGTTTTTCCCTTACATGGGAATCAATAGCCCAATAAAGTCTATTTTTAGCCAGGCATAAAGCCGCTGCTCGCGTGGGCACCCTAGTGGTGCAATTAACGATATACCTGTGGACTGGGTTCCAATCAGGGGCTGGCTCTCCATATCATCGTGCAAGGCAACCACACTGACTGTGTACTCAGAACCCGGCCTGAGGCCTTGCAGCTCTGCAGTGTCTTCTTCACCATCAGGTGCAGGGAATAGCTCATGGATTCCATCCTCAGGGCTTGAGTAGGTCACCCTGTACCTGGAAACTTGCCCCTGTGGGCTTTCCCAAGCAATTTTGATGGAATCGACATCCACATCAGTGAATGCCAGTCCTTTAGGGCGATCAATGTCTGTTAGGCAAATTAACGGTAAGAGGTTATGGGAAAAGCAAGTTGTGAAACAAGCATTTTTATAACATGCAAAGCAGTCTTGCAGATACCATTTTCTTTGATGAATTAAGCTCCAATTAACCCACTATTAAATGGAAAGTTACTTGGTATTTCCTTAAACTTTTTTTGATGTAGAAAATATTTAACGTTACATTACTTATTAAAACAGGTGCACATGAGATGTGGAGACACCCTGCAAAACGTCCTCATGGTGGAGATTTATTTATATTAATTTAAAGATATTCTACCAAGATTTGGTTTTGCAATGTGATGTTAGTCTCATAGACCTAGATTTTTCTATACCTTGGAAGTGGTAAAGTTGATTTCCAGTGTTAGATTCAGATTGCTATAACATTTCTTAGACTCTTCTTTTTCTTTTCTAGTATTTATATTACAATGCTGGTTTAGCCACAGTCCTCCAAACATAATAGCTTCATGAGGCATACTTTAATCAACTTTACCACCCAGTCATAGAAAAGAAGGCCCTGCCAAAATATTTTACAGATTTGCTATAGGCAAATAAGATTTTGCTGAGGCCATTTGAGCAAAAGAAATTCAAAGCACAGCAACTAATTATGGTAGTTTTTCAACTACTTTTCCTGTAAGTTCACTACTTAGCACTAACAAGGAAAAAAATGTCAAGGGCTTTGCTCAAGATATAAGCCAACAAGCTGGCTTTCCCTGTGTATAAAAGCAAAGACATGCAGAGGACATTCAGACACTCAAGAACAAAATTTGACTTTGGAAATGGAAACCACACATGAATTACGTACTGGTGACTGCAGTTTGAACCAGGGGCTGGCTTTCTCCATTTCGATTCTGAGCATAGACACTAACCACATACTCCACTGTGGGCTGCAAGCCTTCAATGGTCATTTCTGTTTGGTCTGCATGGGGAATGAAAAGGATATGTACCAACTATGCACTGTAAAGCCATACAAGTGACTTTAGAGTTTGATAGTAAGCACAGGATGGCCTAGAATTTCCTTTTGCAGAATTATCATGAAAATATGAAGGAGTAAGACAACCATTTTCTCCTGGACACACTTTGCTAATACAATTTCCCAAGTTGGAATAAAATCATACTCAAGAATAAACTTGTGAACTTCATATAATGCTCCCAACAATTAATGATGCTGCTATTGGAAAACAAAAGAAAAGCAACTTGACTCTTAGAGATTACCTTAAATTCTTAATTTCACAAATATTTTATATGAAATAAAACAACAAGTTTATATAAGGATATTAAAATGTCAGTTAGTCCATACTTCTTTTCTTGGTGCGGATGTCCAAAAAATCCCATAAAGGTGGATCAAATCATTTAAGAGGTCCATACCACTGAACAGAACCATGCATGCAAACCCAGAAATGCACATATACTAAAACTTCTCTTGTGAAGTGAGTTGGTAATACTCTTGTGTCCTGAACTCATGGAGGGGAAAATTATGACATATGGCACGAAATATACAGTACTAACAACAAGGTGACCATCTGTTTAAGAAGGAATACTGGGGATCTATAGGCCTACTCTATTTATCCTGCTATTCATGACATGGCTAGTTATTCCTACCTGGACCTGCAGTTTTAGTTTTTGATGGACCGGCACCATTTTTGGGAGTGGTAGTCACTCTGTAACCAGTAACAGGAGAACTTGAGGGCAGCCACCGAACACTAATGCTGTTGTCCTGAACATCAGTGACTTGCATCTGGGACGGTTTGTCAATTTCTACAAATAAAAGCAAAGAGAAACCAGTGAGGTCCGGGTCCTTGTTCCTTAGTGACAAAATTAGACAAGTCCTTGTCTCTAACTTTGGTAGGTATTCAAATGATCTCTTACTCCTATTAGTCTCACCCAGGTGTTTCTTTTCACAAGAATAAGTAGATAGCTTTTGGGGCATGAAACATGCATCTAGACAGTGTTACAATTATTTTTAACATGGTTACTTTATTCATAATAAAGCTACATCCCAGGTAGGTGTTTGTTTTTCATCTTATCAACTCATTCATTTATTTTTCAACAAATATTATTAAATACCCTCTAAATCTATCCTTATAGCAGGCACATGAGATAAATCAATTAACATATACATATAAAATCTCTGCTCTTGCGAGTGCTCCCTTGTATAATTGGTTCAAAACTCTTTAAGTTGCCAGTATCATTAAACACAGGCTTTTGTCTTATTAAAAAGAAAAACCAGGGCTGGGTGGGTATAGCTCAGTGGTAGAGCTTATCTAGTATGTGCAAGGCAAGACAAGGGTCTGATCCCCAGAAATGCAGGAATAAAAAAAAAAAAAAAAAAGGAGGAGGAGGGGATCAGTTCCACACTAAGGAAAATACAATGCGAAAACATCGTAAAAACCATCTGAATAAATAATCCTATGTTGCCCCAGAAGAGGAATTTGTACCTGTTCGATAATCAATGGAAATTGGCTTGCTGCTGGCTGGGCTGTCCCCACGGCCGGTGACCGCATACAACGTGATTGTATAATCTATTCCGGGTTTCAGGTTGCTGATGGTGGCAGTAGACTTGCTCCCAGGCACGGTGAACTCTTGAACAGGGCTATTTCCTCCTGTATGAAAAAAGGTGAGTTCAAATGTGAGGGGTTTGAGGTTACTTAGGTATTACTGATTCATTAAAAGCAGTATGTAAATGTAAATCACTTCTTACGGCTTATTCCTTTTTTTAAAGAGTGCTATTAATAGAGCCTAAACAGAAAGGTGTATTTATGCATGTAGTAAACCTTGATAAGCATATAAAATCAGAAGTAAATTGCAGTGAATGTTATTTTTAACACCACAGCTTTGAAATGTCAGTGAATTGTAGATTAAAGCTAAAAGAGGGAAGAAGTCAGGTGCAGAGGCCCATGTCTATAATCCCAGTCCTTGGGAGGCTGAGAGAGGAGGATGGCAGGGTCAAGGCCAGCTTCGGCAACTTAGCGAGACCCTGTTTCAAAATAAAAAATAAAAGGACTGGGGATGTAGCTCAGAGATAGAATGTCCCTGGGTTCAATTCTCAATACCAACAAATTAAAAATAAAAAATAAGTAATAAAGAAAAGGAGGAGGACCATGAGCCCTCACTCAGCTTCGGATTGCATGTGTTACATCCTCTTAAAAAAAAAACAACACAGAGTTTTTATGTTAAGAATTACAGAATAAGCAGGGTGTGGTGGTGCACACCTGTAATGCCAGTCCTTGGGAGACTGAGACAGGAGGATGAGAGGTTTGAAGGCAGCCTTGGCAACTTAGCGAGGCGCTCAGCAACCTAGCCAGACCCTGATTCCCAATTAAAAAAAAAAAAATCAAGCTGAGAGTGTAGCTCAGAGGTAAAATGCCTCTGGGTTCAATTCCCAGTGCAAAAAAAAAGAAAATACAGAGAAGTAAAAAATGAAGCCTCATTTCACTAATGATAATATATTTGAATATATGTAGATAGTTATATATATATGTAGATAGTTATTATATATATAGCAATTTCTTTTTCCCCTCAGCTCTGCCATTTTTCTTCCGGCTGTTTTGTACAAACAACTTTTTAATCTTGATTTTACAGCCAAGTGATATCACATGTAGCTTCCGCACATTCTTGGAGGAGACAGGGCTGCACTGAGTAGGCTTGCTGACGAGTCTTTAGTTCCATATCCATATTGAACTTCCAGGTTACACACCACAGACTCTTGTCTGATCAGAGAGTGAGACGACGTGGGACGCACGCACCTGTTTCTCCATAGGCAATCCTGTAATATCTCACTGTGACCGCAGGAGGCTCCCAGCTGATCAGGAGGCTGGAGGGCGTTGAAGCAATGACTTCCAGGTCCCTTGGAACATCAGAAACTAGAAAAACACAGAAAGGTTCTCACATTCATAACTTTCAATGACTAGATTCCCTTTTATTCATTTTCAGATAACTGTCTTTATGTTCCTTCTTACCAACAGTGTGAATACTATAAAAAATAGCAGAATTAAAAATTATGACCAATTCAAAGTAAGGCATTCAGGAGATCATTCAAATGTGATAGTGAGCTGGGTGTGGTGGTGAATGCTTGGAATCCCAGTACTTGGGAGGTTGAGACAAGAGCACTGAAGGTTCCAGGACAGATCAGTAACTAGTGAGAACACACACACACACACACACACACACACACACACACACACACATACAATGTGATAGTGAAATTTCAAATTTATAGATACATTTTATCTCCCTCAACTTTTTTTTTTTTTTTTTTTTGGTGGTTCTGGGAATTTGAACTAAAGGGTTCTATCTCTGAGTTGCATCCCCCAGACATATTTTATATTATATTTTCAAATAAGATCTCACTAAGTTGCTGAGGATGGCCTCTAACCTGCTATCTTCCTGTCTCAGCCTCCCAAGTACTAGAATTATAGGCATGTACCACCAAGCCTGGGTTCCTCTCAACATTTTAGTTTGAAAGATTTTAAAAGCACAGGAACACTACAAAAATAGTACGATGAACACTCATGCACTCTCCTCTTAGGCATGTAATGTTTGGAAACATGTGCCATATTTGCTTCTTTCTTTCTCTTTCACTTAACCACTGGAGACAAAGTACAGATACTATGATCTGTTCTAAGTACTTCTGCATCCTTATTTCAAGAATAATGGCACTATTATACTAAAATTTTATTCGTAAGGAAACTTTGAAATAGTGTTATTTTCTGTGTTTTGCATACAACTTTAGTAATTAGAAACACATAAATATTTATTTGTGATAAAGAAATGATCTCCTTTAATATATTCTAAGAGGGAGATTTTTCTCTACATATTCTCTCACTCCCCCATCTGTGGATTTAAATATTGTGTGTGTGTGTGTGTGTGTGTGTGTGTGTGTAGTGCTGGGGCTTGAACTCAGGGGCATTATACCTTCAAACTACAACCCCAGGCCCTTTTAAAATTTTATTTAGAAACAGGGTCCCTCTAAATTGCTGAGAGCCTCGCTAAGTAGCTGAGGCTGACTTCAAACTTGCGATCCTCCTGTCTCAGCCTCCCAAGGAAGAACTGAGATTAAAGTGTGCCACTACACCTGGCCATGATCTATTTTTCAAGAGATAATGACTCAGATGACATAAAGCTATCTCATAGACTGTACCAATTGTACAGGAAAAGTCTTCTGGGTTTCTTTGAGACCAGGAAACAAGTTACCTGTCGATTGTTGGCCAATCAAGGGGGGGCTCTCCTCTCTGCCATTGACACCAACAATGCTGACCACATACTCCGTGCCTGGATTGAGGTTGGTGAGGGTGATGGAATTCCGAGTGGGGGGCACTCGATCTTCTCGGGGTCTGCCAGGAGTACGGTCAGGATGATGGCGGATCTTTAGGCCAGTGATGGGGGCTCGGGGAGCGACCCAATGGACAGTGAAGGAGTTGGGGGTGATGTCGGAAAAGTCAATTCCAGTTGGGGCATCCAGACCTATTTTTCCCCAGCCAAGGGAGAAGGAGGAGGAAGAGGAGGAGGAGGAGGAGGAGGAGGAGGAGGAGGAGGAGGAGGAAGAAAAAAAAGACAAGATAAGATACCACCAGTTTAGGAATTGATGAAGGGAAAGTAAATACATCTAACATTTTTGTCATTTCTCATTAACATAGTTATGTCCCCTAAGCCTCAAGTTATTTTTTTGGGGGGGAGAGACCAAGAGTTCCTTTTTATTTTAACTTGGTTTAAGATTTACTATTATATCAACATATGTGGAATGAAAAATATAGCATTAAGACGAAAATTATATATTTAACTGATTATTTAAATCCCTTCTTAAAATCATAATCTATTTCTTAATTTTTTTTCTTCATTGCACACTCAAAGCTATACATATAGAATTTTAGGTGGTATATCTGAAATACACTTGGAGTTTTAAAGTAACCAATCTGCAACAATAGTAACTAAATTAATAGTTTAAATAGTTCAATATAATCCTTTTTAAATTTTTGCTGTTTAAGATATATAAGCTTGAATTAATAATTTCTATAAGTAGTTTTATCAAGGAAACGTCAATCAGTACTAAGTACTGTGTTAGATTTCAAGTACATTGAATAAGCTGAAGATAGGAAGAAACTAAACAGAACAATTAAATTTATTTTCTTTCCTTTATGCTGGGAGCATAAGCCCTTCAGAGTTTTCTCCATCTTCCTTCTTCATGATGTACTGATTCTAAGCCACATCATAAATTGACAGTTTGAAATAGTCAAGTCACACATTTGTGTTTTTCGCCTTTGTTATGTAATCCAAGTAATTTATATGTGTCCTTACAGTCAGCTTCTGCATCACATTTGAAGATAGGTGTTTAAGCTATTGTGAGAATTGATGTTTTCTAGTACTTCAGTGTTCTAGTATTCCATGTTTCCATCCTGTAAGCATCTCTCTTAAAGTAAGGTAAAATCTGTCGTGTACTCTGAGTTACATCTTTGTCTTCTAAAGAAGCTTCCTATGCTCAAGAAGAAGCTGGCTGGTCAATAGTGTGGCAATTATGCCAAGCATAAAACTTTCTAAAATGAAAGTGATTATTCTAGACAAATCACAGTGGAGCTATTCCCTCAGGAATTGAGAATTTTGTACATTTTTTAAAAAAACCAACAAGAATTTAGGAAAAATATCTAGATGGCGGTGACCATGTTGGGTCAGCTATTACACAGAGCCACCTAATGAAAAGAAATGTCCATCACCTCTAAATAATGGAGATGATGAGATATTCTTGTCGGGAACTTTTTTTAGAGGATAGACAATAAAGTTTCTGGACTAATTTCAGTCTTCTCTGGAAGCAGGGAGTAAAAATCTTAGTGACTAAATTGCTAATTAATGATTACTAATTGTTGAGTAAGACGTCCTTTAACATTTGAAGACAGCAATAAGAAAGTACCACCATCATAAAAGATGGGATTTGGGGTAGAAGTAACATTCCTCTTTGCTATTTACCACTGGTAGGTGAGATCTACTTGATAAGCATGTTGCCTGCGTGACTCACCTGTTTTCTGTCTTCCTCGAAGAGGTATGCTCTCATGTTGTTCTAAGACACTGGAGACACTGACTAAGTATTCGGTCCCAGGCAGGAGATCTGAAGAGGCAAGTGGGACTTGTTTGAGACTTGTGCTTAAAAGCAGGAAAAACCAAAGGACTCTTGGGACTTTTCCCACTGATGAAATATATGAGCATGCAGTCCTATAGCCTATGTATACCTAAGTAAACCTCACTACCTGGGTGATAATATAATCGGGTGATAAGGAAGGGTCACCTTCCCTCTCTAAGCCCTGCCCACAGTTCCACCTCTGAGCGTGACTCAGCCAGGTCTGCAGTCAGAGGGAGTTGCTGCAGCTAGTATTTTTCTTGTCCACTGGACAGTGAGTCTGCTGAGGGCACATGATAAGAATTGCTGAGGCTCTGTGTATTACCATTTACTCCTCACAGCAACTCCATCAAGGGGTTTCCTACTATTGAAAGCATTTATATTGTCAGATCATATGCTGCAATTATTTAACATGTGAAGACTGACAATTTGACGTGCATCTAAGTTGTGAAAACATCAACATATTCACCATAAAGAATAACCATTATCTCTGAAAGTTTGGTTTACTACAATTACCCTCATTTTAGAAAGAAGAAAACTGAGGCACACAGAAATTATTGTCTTTAATTTACTTGCTCAGAATCATATATGGGATGATTCAGGCCAGGACCAATGGTCTTAACAATTAACCTTTACTAGAAAAGAGCCACACTCCAGCAGGAAGGTAGTCATTTCTGACATGTCATAGAGAGAACAGAATATTTTTGTAAAGTTCAATATACATCCCTGAGTATCCCTTTCTCCCATTTCAATATATTCAAAAGGAACAGAGTAAGCTTTCCAACCTTTGAACTCCAGTTCACTAGACCCTCATCCCCTGCACACCGTGTGGTCTTCAGCCTTTTGGCAAAGGCTCCAGCAAGGTTTAGAAAGTACCAGGAGAGAAGTTGTATGCCTGGACTCCCCTTCTTGCTTCATACTTGGCCAGAGGAAATTCAACTTAACAACTGGGGACCTCAGCTGTTTCATCTTTAAAGCAGAGTAATAGTGACTCCTCTAAGTGGAAGTTGCTACCTTGAGGTCACAACAGTAGGACCATAAGGTCTTAGAACACATGAACCCATGACAGGACTTGGCTAACCTGTGACATGTGATGCAGGGGCTTATATGCTGGGTAATGAGTTCACTTCTGATTCTAGGATGCTCTAAAACTGAAACAGCCCTGTACAAATAGACGGACGTTCTTTGCCATCAGACACAAAGTGAGAAATCAAGATCATGGTCATGCTTGGTTGCCTGTCTTTGCATTTCACTTTCTAAAACATATTTGAATGGAAGAGGGTGTTTTCAGACCGTCATTAGAGAATGTACCTAAATATAAGCTATTTTCTCTTATGTGGAATCTTTTGCTGTTCTTACACATTTTACCACAAAATAGCCCACTCCTATTTTCTTTAAAATTAAAAAAAAAAGTGTACTAAAATGGTAGGAACTAGAAAGAGACAATTTCCATAAATTGTTGTTTAATGTCTGTTGTTTTCTAATTCCTCAGCCTTCTGCAAAATCCTGCCAACAGATGCTTTTTGAAGTACAAGTTAAACTTCTGATCTTTCTTCCCAATATCCTGATCTATCAATCGGTTACTGTTTCTAAGATTTCAAATGCTAAATAGGTTATCTGCTGATATCTTAATAACAACAAACAGATAAACAGACATTGGTGACACTATTTTCAATCCTCATTTTTCCCTCTCTAAACATGTAGATTTAGTCATATAATTTCTCTTGAAAGTTGCTTGTTTTTATGCACATGCTGGGGTTTTCCACTATGTTTTTTTAAAACAACTGCTAGATATCAAAGTCCCCTAAGATAGCAATAAACATGACATTTTTCAGAATGTACAGAGCTGCATGTTAGACTCGGAGTTCAGTTTGTACCTCTGTGGCAGCTCTCTTTCTCTTAGCTGCTCTTTGAGAACTCAGAATTAGTGCATTATACTCCAGGTTAGTATTGCTTGGACAGATGTACTTGACTGCTTACTTGTTAAGACCACTGCATTGTCAGAAGGAGAAATGGACAACTCTGCAACATCTTCCTCATTTTTCACAGGCGAGTAGCGCACCAGGAGGTTGGTCAGCTCAATAGATGGAGGGGGCGCCCAGGTGACACGCATGGTGTCTGGACCGATATTGGTGAATCGCAGGTCAGTGGGAGGAGGGACAGCTGGTTTCAAACAAGAAGGAAGATTAAGTTAATGTAATTTTAAAGTTAAAGCTAACAAGAATAGCTGGAAAAGTAAAACCAATAATTCATGCATAAAGGAAACAGAGACACAATCATGCAAACAGTCTAATCTAAGTCATAGTGTACTACTGTTAAAAATAAAATACTACACATAGTACTGTTAGGCCGCTTTAACCTTTCTGCCACATCAATGTATTTATAGAATAATTTTAATCTACTTTCAAATAGGATGCTTTTACATACATTACTAATACCACTGAAGAGGTATTTATCCCAGGCTGAAGAGGCTTAAGTTGCCATACAGCAAAAAGAAACATAGCGGTACTTTCCAAAGAAACACATGCACACAGACAAAAAGACAAGAGGATCCTAAATTTCCCCCCTGACGTGAAATGTCTACAGGCTACTGGCATAGCTACAATTTCATTCAGTGAATTCTACTTACAAGTGAGAAGGGATCATGCAAATTGGTTCTCAGCATGTTTCTTACCATGCAGGGCAGAGAACCTTTAAGATGTTGCATGCTGATCCCCAGACTGTGGTTAAAGAGGAGTTTCTTTACCTTATGATAGCAACAAAATCTAGAATGCTCCGATGTTTGTTTTTTTCACACCTTACAACAATCCCTTCCATTCTACCCTAAATTGTGCAAGGTTTCTAGTCAGCTAAAAAGAAAAACACGGTTGAGCTTATCAAAGGAGAGAAGAAAGAGCACACTGGTATATTTTAGAAGTTTATTTCTTAATATTAACTGGTGCTCATCCTGCAATTTAGTATTCAGGTTGGTTTTTTTTTTTTTTTAAACCTCTAGGTCTGCAAATTTAACTAATCTTTGCTACTCTGTATTTGATAGATCAGTTATCCAGATTTTCCTAGCTTTATATATATGTGGCTCAAATCAAAGCACACAAAAGACTATTTGCATATGTCTTCATCCGCATATGCATATGCATATGCATTTAATTCCTCATCCCCCAGGTCCCCCTGTCCTAATCTGCGTGGCCACTTGCCAGGTTCCCCCTTGAAACATCCATATTTAACCACAGTGACTAGTGGCAGCATGCAACACCGTCCATGTCTCAAACACAGAAGTTTTCAAAATTCACCCGTTTGCTGTGTCAGTGTAGTAGGGGCACTCTCTCCGCCATTAATGAGAGTGATAACGCTGATGTCATAGTCAATGCCGGGCTCCAGCCCTGTGACTGTGTAGTATCCTACTGAGGAGTCCACAAAATCTTCAAAAATGGGGATACCTTCTCCTGCCGCAACTACTGTGATGCGGTACCCAATAATGGTGGAAGAGTTTAGCGGGGTCCACCTCAAGCCGATGCTCGAATCAGTTATATCGACAAAGCTGAGGTCAGTGAGTTGGGGCACCTCTATTGAGTTACAAAGCAAAGAGGGGGCAAGAGGAAAAATAGAGGCAAAAAAGAGGAAAAAATAAAGCAGTGTACATCAGGTTACCAGTGGTAAATTTGGTGGAATGGTAAAGCAATAATGGTAATATGCAATCTATTTTAAATGCTCTGAAAATATTTCCTAAGTATCATGAATAGTTTGCTTCCCTGGGAGGAAAAAACAAAAACAAAAACAGGTTACAATATCATTTTAGGGTCTTTTTTTCCCCCTTGCATTTTGAAAATATCCCTAAATAGTACAGTTTGAACTTCTCAGATTCCTAAAAATCATAGGCCTATTTAGGATGTCAAAATCATTCTGAGACCATAGACATAATATATCTATAGTAAGTATCAGTAATGTTTATTTAAAAAATCCCAAACATTTTTAGTGGAAAAATAAAAGCTTGCATGAGGAAGGTTAAAAAAAAAAAGTTGGCTGATGAATTGTTTTTCCCCCAAACACAACTCATGACAGCATCGTGGTGATAATGCCAATAAATTATGAATGTATGGTGTGAAATGCTTTTCTAAAGCACTTTCAGGCCAAGGACAGACAGGCCTGAGTCCAAGGCCCTTGTCAATACTTTAATTCATAAAGTTATTTAATTAGCATTAGTAAACACATACCAAATAGTGCAAAGGGGAACTACAATCTGTCCAATGACTTCATTCTCTTATAATCCAATTTTGGACAAACAATGACCCTATCGCTAGATAGACAGGCCTTTGCAATATTGTCTTTCAAATCATAAGAAAAAACGACCTGCAGATGTGGCCTGATTTCCTTCCTTCCTTCCTTCCTTCCTTCCTTCCTTCCTTCCTTCCTTCCTTCCTTCCTTCCTTCCTTCCTTCCTTCCTTCCTTCCTTCCTTCTCCCTCCCACTCTACCCAATTTTTGAAAAGAAAATTTGAAGCTGCTAAGTAAGGAATTGGATGTGGTCAACAAACTATTTCAGTGCTCACATATGGAGACAAAACTATTTTATAGATAGTTGTTGAAAATTGATATGGAGTGTAAAGTCAGGCATAAATGTACCGATGGGATGCATTTACCATATTACTTTTGCCCGTCAGCACTGAGTACAGACACATAACATTGGTTTAGTAATTTCCACGTGAGCAAACAGTACAGAGTTAATGCCACTCCGCTGCAAACCCATGGCAACGAATAGCATCCCAGTGAAGCACAGACAGTAAAGCAGAGTTAACAGCAAGCCTTTATCCAAACACGGCTTTGGAGACTGCACTTGGGAGGTTGGAATTAAACTCCAAATATAGTTGACACACTCCACCATCTGGGGATTAAGATGCTAATCCCCACTCTTATTGAAACTGCCACTCTGAGGATAACAGCTTATTTTTCTATTACCTGGGATGATGGTATCAGAGATAGGGACACTTTCCTTGTCATCTTTGACAGTGTAAACACTGACATTATATTCCAGGCCAGGACTTAGGTTTTCAAAGGTACAGGAGCTCTGGTCGCCATGAACCACTTCTTCCAAAGAATATCCCTGCTGTCCATTTGTAGGGGTGGTGGTGATTCTATAACCAGTAATGCCTGGAGAAAACAGATGAGAGAAAGTTGCTGCACAGAGCATTTATAACCCAGAACAAACTAAACTAGACTCCAATGACGGACCCACAGAGGGGGCTACGGGAAAGTAAATATTTTCCTCAAATTAAGTATAGTAGGTAGGGATGCAATCAGCATTAGTTAAAACTTCTGTTTGGCTTAATTTAGAGTTTCTTCAGTAATAAGTACTGTGACATTTTTTTTTTTTTTTTTTTTGCGGTACTGGGGATTGAACTCAGGGGCATTCTACCTTCGAGCTACACCCCCAGCCCTATTTTTTACTCTTTATTTCGAAACCGGGTCTCACTAAGTTGCGGAGTGCCTCACTAGGTAACTGAGGCTGGCCTCGAACCCGGATCCTCCGGTCTCAGCCTCCCGAATGCTGGGATTACAAACGTGTGCCACCACGCCCGGCTGTACTGTGACATCTTAATAGCAATTTCTTCACTATACCCAATGTTAAATAAAAAGTACATCATAAGAAGAGAAATACACCAAGTGATGTGTGCATGTGTGTTTGTGACACTTTGACTCTCAATGTAATGTATAATTACATTGCACCAATAAGATTATATCAAAAAGTTACATTTAAGTTAACATTTCTCATTTTAAAAAGACCTTTGTGAGGTTTCGGTGAAGATAATGAGTATCTAATATACCCTGTCATTGCCATGGCACGTTGTGCTATTGAATATCGCTATAATTATTTTTATACATTTGGAGATTTTATGAATAATTTTCAATATGTGTGAACAAAGCATTTAGACAAAAGCTTCATTTTTAAAGCTTTAAAAATAGTCCTGGAACTCCTTCACCAAATTTCTCAGTATTGAGGATCAGTGAGAAAGTACAAAAACAAAAATGTGAAGTTTCAAATATATCATATTGAGTGTGAGAAGG
This sequence comes from Graphiurus murinus, assembly GCA_004027655.1. Taxonomy (NCBI): domain Eukaryota; kingdom Metazoa; phylum Chordata; class Mammalia; order Rodentia; family Gliridae; genus Graphiurus; species Graphiurus murinus. The sequence continues at coordinate 39,330 of PVLC010005779.1, forward strand.
AGTCTAAAAAGTTATAACATAAAAAATAGTACTGTAACATAAAAAATATAGAACAACAGGGGCCAAGTGTGAGACCCTAGGCTCAATTCCCAGCACACACACACACACACACACACACACACACACACACACACACGTGAGCATGGACAGGTTCACTTTTTCTGAGTCTCAGATTTCTCATCATATAAAATGAAGGTCATTTCTGTTATCCATCATTTATAGATTTTTGTGCTGTACCTCATAACAAAATACAGTCAATCTTCCATGTTCATGGGTTCAACAAACATGGATCAAAAACATTCCAAAAAAAAAAAAATTGTGTCTGCGGTGAACATGTACAAACATTTTTCTTGTCATTGTTTCCTAAACAATATGTAGGACAACTATTTACATGGCATTTACACTGTGTTAGGTATTAAAAGTAATCTACAGATGACAAAGTATACAGATGTGTGTAAGTACTATACCATTTTATTAAGAAAGTTGAGCATCTGCAGATTTTGCTATCTACTGGGGATCATGGAACCAATTCTCCCATGGATACCAAGGATGACTCTATAAAACTGCAGTGAATAATAAACTTAGAATGTATGATAACTCACAAAAGAGGTATTGTGGCTTTGGCCACTTGTTTGGTGAGCTTTTAATGTGCTGAACAAAGGTTATTTTCTAAAATGCTTTTCTCCAGCTCTCATGATTCCTGGTGGCTATATCAAGGTCTGAGCAGCTTCTCTTTCAGGTAACTTCAGTGAACATTCATTAAAACACCCTATGTGTCACACTAGGATGTATTCTCCTGTACTCCTGTACTTTTATGGAGATCTGGGTACTTAGAACCTCTAATCTTCTCTTAAAGGAACAGTTTCTAAAATCTTGGGAAAGTAGTGTATATCCGTGCCCTTGTGTCATCCCAGGCTTACCTGGGGTGGTGCTCCTCTCCCAGGAGACAGTCAGCACGCCAGTGTCAGGGTTTGCGTCCAGATGCAAGTTTGTTGGTGGTGACAATGCTACAAAGAAAATTACAATTAAAAGGTAAAGCTAACACAAAGCCCTTAGCCAGTGGGACATTTCTTTTTTCTTCTTTCTCCCTCCCTTCCTTTCCTCTCTCCTTCCAGAATCAGTAAAATAAAATAAAATACTGAAATTATACTATGAAAACATGGTGGACAGTCATCCTCTAATCAAGGATGTTTTTTAAGATAAATGATTTTGCAACACTAATGAAACAATTTCCATCTTGCCAGTTCATAAATATCCTTGACATGGAAAAGACATTTCTGGTGTGATGACATGAGTTGAACCTGCTACCCCAAATTTTGAAAGAGCTAATAATATAAGCAGGGAGAGAACACTTCCCTTGTGCCATTCTCCTAAATGATGATATTGATACTATCACCACTTTTTTTTTTTAAGTGAAAAGTCTTAAAAACCAAAATAAAATAAAAAGGTCCAAGAACTCTTACGTGTTACCACTCTGTTTACAATTGGCGCATCCCTTTCTTTCCCATCTCTCAGGACTTGGATGGTGTAAATGTACTCCACGCCTGGAGTCAAGCCTGACACGACAATGCTCCCGGACTCTGAAGTCACCTCTCGTGGTGCCTCACCTCCCTGGCTTGGTCGGACACCCAACTAGAGAAAGGAAAGCAGAATGAACACCAATGGCAAATATGTCTAGAACTGTGTTACTGAGAGGTTGTGGTTATTCTTTATATAAAGTGAACTCCTTAGAAATGCACAACACACTTTTATTGGGGAATGAGTTGGGGACATGCTTTAGCTCTATTTCAGATTTTAGCTAGAAAGTCCATGCATGGGGGGGGGCAGAGTGGGAGGGGTATCTGCCAAATGGCATTAAGATGGTTTGTAATGGAAGGATCCAAAGAAATGTCATTATACATTGTTTTGCTTGATAAAGAACCTTCTGGAACAAACTAGAAGTATACAGGGGTTTGGGACCACATGGTAGTTCATTTCTATTTTCTTTGTGCTAGAGGAAATCCCCTAGGCTCTCTCTTTAATGCGTTATTCATATTCAGTTCACTTTTCAGTTGCCATTTAAAGGCACTAGCCCCTGTGGCACTTTGTACTGAAAAAACACTCCTGTTGAAGAAGTATGTTCATAGCTTAACTGCAGGACGATATGTTACAAAACAAGAATTATAATGAATGCCCAATAGTTTTGATAGTTTTAAATTTCTCTTTTAAAGCCTAGGTAACATTGTGTTATCAAACAGTGTTCAACTCTAGAGAAATCTTTCATCTGCTATATGGCTTCTGAAAGTTGCTTGGACACAATTAAGGAAAATTTAAAAGGTGTACTGGCAAACTTCAGAAAAGGATTTTGTTAAGTAGCATAATTACTAATGTGACCATTTGCATACTCAAAAAGGAAGTGACCTTTGGTCTATTAAAAAAAATCATGAGGATTTAGTCTTGATTTCCAGTCATAAGAAGCTATTTCTCCTTCCATACTTTAAATTCTAAAGCAAGTAATTGTTTTAAACATATTCATTTGTTATTCATCACTTCCCTAATATCATTACTTTAAAGAATATAAATCCAGATATCTGCAGGGAAGACCTCAATCTTAACTTCTATTAAGAGATTTACCCACGGGGCTTTGAACAAGTTGAGATGAAACTGATTGGATAAAAATGTGATTTTTAAGTGACTCCGAGTTTAATTGTTCTCCCCAAATTGGCTTTTGTGAACTTCTTGGCACCCATTTAGAGCAACACATCAAATGGAGTTTTCTTATATATTTTTAAAAATGTAGTTCCCTGGGGGAAAGAATAGAGGGAACAACAACAGATAACCAGTCCATGCTAATGTTTTCTCCTTTGTAAAGCACTTTCTTTTTTCTTTTTAAATTTTTTGGTATTGGGGATTCAACCCAGGGGCATTTCACCTCCAAGCTACACCCCCAGTCCTTTTTATTTTGAAACAAGGACTCACTAAGTTCCTGAGGGAACTTGCTGGGGCTTGAAACTGTGATCCTCCTGTCTCAGTCTCCCAAGACTAGGAGTATAGGTGGGTGCCACTGCACCTAGCTTACAAAGCACCTTCACACCCTTGGATCAAATTTCCAGCAGCAACTCAATGAGATAGGCAAGGCAGAAATATCAGAAGCAGGTAACAAAGCCCAGGCTCCTGCATCCTGAGTATCTTGTTTTTACTGCATGCAGAAATAGGAGAGCCCCTCGGGGCTGCAATACAAGAGATTAGGAACATGCATAATTTACCTTAAACCCAATCTGTGGAGCGGGGGTCCATGTGATCACAATGGTGGTCTCAGTCACCTCTGTGTTATAAGGTGGAATGGAGCTCCCAGGCTGCACTGTAGAATGAACCAATGCATTTGTTCACATCTTGGAATCATAGATGATTGCAGAGAATGGAAATATATATATATATATATATATATATATATATATATATATATATATATATATATATATTTATCTAGAACCACAGTTTAACCCAACTGAAAGGAACATAGGCTGAAAGAGAATTCAGCAAGTGTTCCTTCATTGAGCAGGAAGTTGGAGATCAATACTTCTCAATGTGGAGGAGCCACATAAATCACCTAGGATGTTCTGAAAAGGTGGTGCTGATTCTGGAGGTCCAGCACGGGGCTAGGGATTTTGCATTTCTGACAAGTTGGCAGATGATGCCATACTCTCAAAGGCAGTCCCTTTCAATTCCCCAGAATCTATAATTTGTGTCTTCATCATTTTTAGGATTTGAGTTTGTGGATAATCAGTATTCTTATATCATCAGTCTAAAATTCCTTATAAAATGTATGACTCTTCACCACAAACTGATGACCATTTTGTTTCTTAAACATTAACTTAAGAACAATGATGAAATTATAGATGTGATCTAAAAGTAACTTTAGGCTGAATTATTCCATAATTATGACCAATTATTTTTGGTTGCAGAAGAGATGCCTTATCAAAGCTGAACAAACTCTGAAACCATAGAAGCACTTTGCATTCTAAAGATTCATTCCCTAAATATGTGATTTATTTATTCATAATAAAAATACTACAGAAATTCAGTATTCTGCCACTAGATTTAGGAATAATAACAGGTTTATTTTGCATCTCCTAGGATCCTGACACCACTGTTATTTCCCTAAGTATAAATATTACTAAAAAAAAAAAAAGACAGAAAAAAAGAGTGTATGTATATGCATACTGAAGATAGGCACTCCCAGCCAGGTGTGGTAGTGCACACCTATAATCCCAGTACTTGGGAGGCTGAGATAGGATGGTTGTGGGTTCAAGGCCAGCCTCAGCAACCTTACAAGACCCTATTTCAAAGTAAAAAATAAAATAGGGCTGGGAATGTGGCTCAGAGATAGCATGCTCCTGGGGACACTCTGTTTAAAAAAAAAAAAAAAAAAAAAAAAAAGGTGTTTCCAGCTCCCTGTCAAATCTTGCTATGAATTTAGAATGGTAAGACCTCTGAAGCCAAGATGTTTGAGTTGGGTGAGTTAAGTTCAAGGGTTTCAAGTGCCTTGTTTTTGTCTTCACAATTCCTTTCCTCTTTCTATTCCCACTAAAGGGAAAAAGTTACTGAATGCATTTATACTAAATCATTAATGGCAAGAGAGAAAAAGAGTTATCCTACAGAGTTATACAAAGGGACTAAAAAGTCTTCAGACTCCAGTCTCTACATAGCCCCCTGTTTATTGTTTTTCTTTCTTTCTTTCTTTTTTTCTGTGCCATGTGGATTTAGGCCCAACTATGCAATTCTTCCACTTTTTTTTTTTAAGTCTAGATTTTAATGTCTCATTTCTTATTTTTATTTTTAAAACACGGTGTGGAAAAAAGTCAAATATATGTGTGGGCCACTTTATAGAGAATGTTCTAATGGCTGTGGCGTAAATATGCCATTCTGGTGGCATTTGGGGGAACTAGGCTGGGTGACCCATGGTGCCTTTCAGTACCTCTGAAATCGTACACCATTTGCTTCTGGCTTTGGCAAAATACCAGGGCCAGCCCTAGATGACCATTTTTAATGGTCTTCAAGATACAGTTCAGAGAACAGTCAATTTCTTTCAGCAAACATCTGTGAAAGCCACAATTTTTTCACAAATTACATTCTCTTCAACTGTCCTGAACTTTAGGACTAGGTATTTTCTATTGCTTATCCAGCCATCTAAAATCTTCCCAAGTTTAAGATGATACTCTCTGCCTGGGAAGACCATTACAGGAAAATCACCAAACCACAAACCCACGAACTGATGTCAAACCAAGGATGTGATTGCGAGCATGAGTTATGGCTTCTGGCAGATCTTCACAAGCAGCCTGACTATTAAGGAAATAAAATATGCCCTACCAATAGAGGGGTAAACTGAATTTTCCCCAGATATAACTTATTTTTCCTACTTTTCTCACATATACTCTTCAGAATTTAGCACAAATTATAAAACTCAGAAAAGTTATTCCCAGAATTTAGCTTAGTAAGACAGTATAAAAAGCTACAAGAACTTAAAAGTAATTTCTAAAACATACCAGCCCTGATGTTTGTAGCCTTTGTGATATTTGAAGTTGTATAATTTCTTATTTACATTTGTTTGTTTGTTTGTTTTGTGGTACTGGGGATTGAGCCCCAGGGCATTCTACCTCTGAGCTACACCCCGCAGCCCTATTTTATTTTTATTTTAAAACAAAGTCTTTAAAGATGATGAGCTTCTCACAGCTTGCTGAAGCTGTGCTCAAAACCTGTGATCTGCCTGTTTCAGCCTCCCAAGGACTGAGATTACAGGCGTGCGCCACCATGCCCAGCTATATTGGTTTATTTAAGTCTAAGCTTGGTTGAGCTGTTTTCATTATCATTACTTTCTCAATAAATCATCTTTCCAACAAATTTTTTTTGAAAGTTTAGTATGGGCAATGTACTTTGTTAACCTTTATCTAATAAAATTAGTTTTACTATCGATTATTTATTCATTTATTTTTTTGCAGTACTGGGATTGAACCCAGGGGCATTCTCCGAGCCACACCCCCAGTCCTATTTTATTCCTTATTTTGAAACAGGGTCTCACTAAATTGCTGAGAGCCTCACTAAGTAGCTGAAGCTGTCTGCGAACCTGCAATCCTCCTGTTTTGTAATCCCAAGTATTGGGATTACAAGTATGCTCCACCACACCCGATTCTATCAATACTTTAATTCAAATATAATTATATTATAAGCAAATATACAAATAAACATATCTAATGGCACATAAAATAATATATCTAATATGTATGTCAAGGTCTCCAAAAGTGTTTGAAATATCCTATACCGATTCTTTCCTTCCACTTAATTATTGCTTTCATTAAAGATGCTTTTTCTAGCCAGGCATGGTAGTGCACACCTGTAATCTTAGTACTTGGGAGGCTGAGACAGAGGATCCCTCCCACGTTGGAAGCCAGCCTCCACAACTCAGTGAGGCTCTCAGCAACTTAGCAACACCCTGTTTCCAAATAAAAAATAAAATAGGGCTGGGGGTATAGCTCGGAGGCAGAATGCACTTGGGTTCAATTTCTAGCACCACCAAAAAAAAAGAAGAAGCAGCTTTCTTTTCATAGGTACTCTATCCTACAAAAGAAACCACACAAAATATGTCTAACAAGTTAAGAAGACAATTATGTAATCCTACAGTTCAGTAAAAGAAGATCTCTACTAAAAGACCACATGCACTGAAACCTCTACTCTAAAACAGTAAAGGATATCCATAAAAAACAGACATTTACAAGGAACACAAAGATAGTAAGTTCATGAGCATAGATTTTAGACTACCTCGGGACCATGTAACATCAAATAGCAAAATTTTAAGGTGAAATTTCTTGCAAATGAAAAGCAGATGTCACTTGCTTATGACTAACAATCACTTAGGAAAAAACCTTCACTAGCCAAACTTCATGCACCAAATTTAAGTGGAAGTAAGTGTTAGTAAGTGATGGATTGCTATGGGGAAAAGTTTATAGAGAATTTTCTTTGGAAAATACATTCAAGTTATTTACAAAGTAGGCTTGTTTTGACTTTTTTTGACTGCTTTTGGACATCCATATTTTTAAGTTAGTCACAGAGGAAGATTTGCTGAAAGTTTTTGGGAAACTGAAAACTAGTACATGATTGCAACAGACGCTGAAAAACCTGCTTATGTTAGGTACTTTCAAAATTTAAAGTGTCAGCTTAAAATAAAGAATATTCGGCTAGAAATAAGGAGTATCATAATTCTTTGTACTGTAAATAGAATGTACTTAAGATAAATCAGTTTGTGAATAGAGGTCTTTATTGTGATGTAGATATGTAGGAGATTTAACACTCTAAAATATTGAACAAAAGGATAGTCATGACAAAAAAATTGTTAGTATTTTTTTCCCTTTGTGGAATTTCAAGACTTTTGAAGGAAAGAAAAAACTTCTGTTCAAGTATTTTAATCAGCTGTGGCTAACACTTTGAAGAAATCATTTCCTTAGCTTCTTGCTCTATTGATTGGTTTCCATTCAATCTGTAGATATTTTTTATTCTACATGTATGGCTATCATTTGATGCCCAAAGTAGTAGGATGGAGAAATGATGTCTTTTGTCTTAACTAGTATTTGGTAAATTTACAAACTGTTTTCATCAAGAATTTTTTTTTTTTTTTTTTTTTTTTGTGGTGCTGGGACTAAAACCCAGGGACTTGCATGTGCTGAACTTTACCTCTGAGCCACATCCCCAGCTCTCATCAAGAAAACCTTGCTTCAAAAACATTATCAGCCAAACTGAACAGCATGATTGGTGACTTACACTCTGGCATCAGCTCATTGCTGTCACAGACTAGTAACAAACAACTCATGGACCACCGCCAGTTCATGGAGCAAACTTTTAGTAGCATCACTTTAAACTATGTGCTAAGTTTTCAAAGTTAACTTTTAGAAAATGGAAAACTAGGGAATGTAAGTAGAGTTAATAACTTCTGGTATCATTAAGAAAACACTTAAACTTTGGCTTACGAGTAGTGAAGACTCCAGTGGCTTTGGGGCTCTGTTGGTTGCCTTTGATGGCCATGAGGGTGACAGTGTACTCAGACCCAGGCTGCAGGTTGCGCAGTGGGTAGCTGGAAGCAGAGGGTCCCACGTTGTACTGCTTGGGCTGGCCTCCTCGGGTCAGGCCTGTGGTCAGTCGGTAGCCTGCAATCCGAGCCCGGGGCGGAGTCCAAGTCACCAGGACGCTTGAGTCAGTTTCATTGGTAAATTGGAGGTTAGTAGGAGCATCCAGTTCTAGAAAAAAGATGAAACGTATCAAGAAATACTTAGATTGGTAATTATCATATGTGGAATCCTGAAGCTTGACTAAATATTCTAAGTTTTCTCTCCTCAAGCCTGAAACTAAAGTAAAAGTCAAAGTTTTGGGGAAATATTAGCCTTTAAGAGACTGAGCGCCATGTACAACTTTGCCAAAACTCTGTCAGTCATGAGAAACTGTTGACCTTTTTCACTTGACTGTCATCCTTTGGAAAGTCTAATTTTTCAGTAAGACTTTCTTATCACCCTCAGAAATTACAATTACATTACAGTAATGGTATTTTTTTTTTTTTTTTTTAAAGGCAAAGTACAGACTTGCAAACCTCCAAATTTGCTCTGCCCTGAGCCACAAAGGTTGTGGGAAGAGAGATAAGCCCAATAAAATGAAGGCAAGAAGAAGAAAACGCCATGTGGCTCAAAGCAATATTCTATGCATTTATGAAATGAATAGTCCTTTGCTGCAGAAATAAGTTATTTTCATATGGCTCAGATTGAGCAGTAATTACAATAATTAGAATACATACTCAGAACCTCAGATCCATACTAGGACACTGGTGAGTTTGTACTCTTAGAGAAATAATCACATAAATTGTGGGCTTTTTATTTTTCTTGAGTACGATAACTAGCAGTTTCTCCACAGGAATTTAAAACACCTTTCAGATAGAAGAAGCTTTAAGAGGCAGCCAAGTACAATAGCTGAGAACATTGGCTTTGGAATCAAAAAGAGGTTTGAGAGCCAGATCTATCACACCCTCGCTCTGAGATCTTAAAAGTTGCAGAACTTAAAAAGGCTTCAGTTTCTTCATGTATCCAATAAGGATAATAATAAGATTTTCCTTGGTAAAGAAGATTAAACATGAGTATAATACTTGTTGAAAAAAAAATTGAGCAAATGACCCATAGCCAATAACAATAGATGCTTACTAATTATAGTATGTGTGTGTGTGTGTGTGTGTGTGTGTGTGTGTGTGTGTGTGTGTGTGTTACTGCGTGCACATTCGTGTTGCTGGGGATCAAACCCAGGGCCTTGTGCATACCAGGCAAGTGCTTTACCATTGAGCTAAATCTCTTGTTTACCAATCACTATTCTTAAATTCTACTATAAAAGCGTTAGTGGTTTGCATTTTAACTTAGGTCTAGGTCTATGTAGTTACACACACACACACACACACACACACACACACACACACACACTCAAATTACTCAAATTATCCACATGTCCATTAGCAAAGGATTTTAGATGCTCTCAATTCTCTCTTTAGTGCTCCTCCAATGGTACATGTGTGTTGGAAATGTATTCCCATTTAGCATCTGCAGAGCTTATCTGAGCTTTGTTTTCAAGTTTAATATGCTTTATGTCCAACATACATTCCCCTGACCAATGAGTATTTTTGTATTGCTAAGCTATAACCCAGAAGTGAATGACAGGTCACATTTCACTCATCATAGGCTGGACGTGAAGGTGCAGGGTTCAGGGGCTGGGGCAGATGAAGTAGAACAGTACGTACTGGTTGTTTGCTGTGCGGTCAGAGGCTTGCTCTCCTTTCCTTGGTTCATGGCAAAGACTTTGAAGTAATAGGTGACTCCGGGAGACAGGCCGGTGATTTCTGCAAAAGTGTTCCTGCTGGGGGGCAGCCTCTGCCCGTGCTCCCCAGGCAGGTTGACCGGGACCACATCCACACGGTAGCCGGTCACTGCACTATCAGGGGGGGTCCACATGATGGTGACCTTCACATCTGTCACTTCTACAAACTGCAGGTCCTTGGGAGGGGGAACTTTATCTAACAGACAAGAGATAACAAGTCATTCATAATTCCTACTGCAGACTTTTAAAATTTATTTACTTTTTATATAAGCTGCTTTGAAGATTGTTTTTAAAAAGCCAGTGTCGTTTCATGGCGACACTCATTCTGGAGCAATGCTAAGTTCTGTCTCTTAACCAGATAATATGCTTTTATTGCATAGGTTTTCATGATTCAGTCATACTGCTTACTATTTGAGACTTTTATCTAAAATACATAGATAAATAAGTATATGGATTTCCAGCTTAAGAAGTGTCTATTTGGAGTGGAAAGTTAAAACAAACATATGGGAGGAAAAAAAAAAAAGCAATGACTTTAAGATAACTGCAGAAAAACGGTGGCTGTTTTGTTTCACTTAATCATTTTATAATACTTCTAGCAACAGATGAAATGACCCTTAAGCCTCTGGAGAAAAATAAGATTTGATGCCAGTTTTTAACTACAGAGGTCGATAGCTATCTTTGATAAGTTACTTTATAGTGTGGACATTTCAGGTGAATATCATGTGTTTAGAGAAAAAGCAAATATATACAATCACTAGAATGCAGGAACTGCTGACAGAGACAAAGCAACCCTTTCTTGGGGACAATCATCCCTTTGTCTTGAACTTCAGGTGTTCCCCATGAGGATAATGGAATAAACTTGATGCGAGAAGGCTTTCTTCTCCCACAGGAGAAGGTTCAGCATGCTACCTGGTCACCCTTAGTGATAAGACTCCCTGAGGAAGTGTGTTTTCTTAAGTTACCTGACCGTGGGACTCCAGTAGTTTCTTGTTGGATGAACACAGGAGTACTTTCCTGGTTTTCTTCCACAGCATAGATGGTGATGTTATACTGAACGCCAGGCTGCAAGTCACTAAGGGTGACGGAGTTGGCAGTCTCGGGAAGGTTGAGTTCGGTGCTGCTACCCTCTACTGATGGCGAGTACACTATTCTGTACCCTGTGGGGTCAGGAGAAAAGTACAGCACACTGTTTAATGAAACAGAGGCTTAAAAAAAAAAGAAAATCATAAGCCCTCCCCTTCCAGGTAGCTGCTTACATCTTGCTTGATTAGTTAAGGCTTAGCAAGATTCCTTTTGATTCTTTGAATGTTGCCACCCACTTCTTATAACAATGGCTATTCAGCACAAAGATAAAATAAGCACAGCCATGGGAGCCTTTTTGAAAAATAAATGTCATCTTTGACAACTGGAGATCCTTAGTAAATGTCGATTAGAAAAGCCAGTAGGTAAAATTATTCATGCTAAGCTTATTTCTCTTCTTTGAGCTGCAGATGATGGAAGCAATTAACAAACTAGCCTGGACAGAGATCTCTAGTACTGTCTAGCTCCCTCTTTTAGAATAAACCTTTTCAGGAATAAATTTTCAGAATACCACACCTCTACGACCCCAGGAATACTTGATTTAGTAATCTAATGAGCTGCCTTTACAGGTGGTGTATGTGTGTGCTGGTGTGTGTGTGTGTGCATGTGTGTGTTGTGTGTGTGTGTGTGTGTGTGTGTGTAAGGGAGTCGGTTAAACAAAAAATTAGAGGAGAAATGATCCATGAGAAAGTAGGGCTGTGAGACTTCAGCACACACACACACCTTACTAATAATTCTATTGGAGATTTAGTGATATGCTAGTCCATAATCAGAATCTGCTCCTTCCACACCTGGGTCATAGAGACCGCTCTAGAAGCCAAAGAACAAAGCTCAGCCCACCTGTGATGGGCGCCTGGGGTCTGCTCCAGCGAACAACAATTGAGGTGTCATCGACTTGGTCCACGGTAGGGTCAGGAGGGGCATCGGGTGCTAAGGAAGGAAGAGGAGGGAATGAGGCACAAGCTGCACCTTGCTGCAGGCCTCTTTTACAAGATTCTTTTAGCACCATGTAGCACACGCGTACCTGTCGTCTGTGAAGTCGACAGGATCAAGCTCTGCTCTCCTTCCTCAGATATCTGATAGACATTTACAATGTACTTTCGGCCAGGAAGCAGGTCAGGGATGTTCACAGAAGTGGCCGTGCTTGGAAGATCTTTGAAATAAAAAAAGAAAGGTTACTGACCAGAGCAAACCAACACCGCCACAGCTTACAAGAAGAAACCTCATATTCAAGGGGAGAAAAAAGACTAGAAGGAAACATACTAGTGGATAATCAATAACTATCAATGTACTATGGGATACTTCTTTAATTTTCTAACTTTATTTTCCCTAAAGATGTTTGATTTTTATAACCTATCCCCAAAACTGTAAAAATAGTTCTCTGTAGTTATAAGTCAGGGTAGTAGCACTGGGCAGAGAGATAATAGGAGTGGAGGCAGGAGGGATATTCTTTTTCTTAACCTGGGTGCTGGTCTCGTGAGTGTATTCAGCATACTTTGTAAAAGGTCTGTAATCATGAGAATTTGAAAAGCATGCGTGAGGATCACTGAGCACTCCTCTCAGCTACCACTGTCAGCTATCATTCTCACACTGGCAACTATTACATGAAGAAAACAGCTTTTGTCGGTTGGATCAGGAAAAGCCTGCTACAGCTCACATTAGGGACAAGGACAAGAGGCTGAAGCTCAGGGAGGCTTGGCTAGCTCTACAAAGGGTCACTCTTTCCCTGCCTCTTCGAAGAGGGTGGAGTGTTCAGTTTGAGCTGTCAGCTAATCCAGACTTAGCTGGAGCCACACATTCAGCTCACCAAGGTACTGCGGTTCGTCTCCCTCCTCGCTCAGCTCATACTCCACCCGGAATCCTGACACGGTGTCCGAAGCAGAGACCCAGGAGACCACAAAGCTGCTGGCTGTGATTTCAGTCACAGATTCTGAAGTGGCCACCAAGGGTGAAAAGGGCGTTGTCTCTCCAGTCACGGTGTTGCCTAGAGCCACAGAAAGGGGCGAGCAGGCCTTCAGTTATGCAGAACATTCACCATCCTCCTCTGCAGAACAGTGTCACTTAAAAAACAGAGATGTCAGCCAGGTGTGATGGCACACGCTTGTAATCCTTATATTGGAAGGCTGAGACAGGAGAATTGCGGGTTCAAGGACAGCCTCAGCAATTTAGTGAGGCTCTCAACAACCAGGTGACACTGTGTTTCCAAACAAGAAACTTAGTCTAGGGGTGTAATTTGGAGGTAGAATGCCTCTGGGTTCAATCCCCAGTACCACACACACACACACACACACACACACACACACACACACACAAATAGAGGTGTTGTTCATGGAAGGAAAGGAGCTGAGAATGAAGCTCGTCCTGAGTGGAGCCCAAGCCTGGAAAACTCAGATAGAGACTTGAGGATGCTGGGTACGTACTGGTCCCAGGCGTGCTGCTGCTGCTGGTGGTGAAGTCGAAGCGCGTCACCTCTCGGTGGCCAGACTGCTGGATGCTGACGAGCTGACCCTCGTATATGGCTCCCGGGGTCAGGCCTTTGATGGTGTAGGAGTTTAAGTGGCCAGCAACCTTAGCTTCCTTCCAAGGGCCCACAGCATTTTTCTGAAAATTTGAATTAAAAAAAACATCATGCCAGTGTCTAAGGGATGTGCATTCAGAGATGATATTTGGTCATTTTCAAAGGAGAACGAGGGACCTTTGCAGCTCCGTTCTGGAGGAAAATCATGGACAACTGGAATCAGAAGAGGGACTGGTAGCAGAGTATGTGGCCATTCATAGTTATTATCTTAACTAATATTTATTGATAGTTTACCATGTATCATGCGCTGTGCTGTCTTGCCTGCATCCTCAAACTAATTTTCATCCCCCTGTCTCTTAACCAAGGTAACGGTATTGTTGCTAAGTATGTAGCATCAGTTGAAATAATTATGAGGACGTTAATTTTCATCTCTCCCAGTTCATTTCATTTTTATCATAAACAGAGATATATTCCTCTCAAATATGGGAAAAGCCCATATATTGTATCTTTTAACTTGGAAAAATACCATTCAAATTTCTCACTTTGCAAAAACATTCAAAGGCGCAATATTGCTCTATGACTCAGATTCTGGGGCCATCACAAACATAGTACAACCGGTCTGGTTTTGTGACTCATTCTTGGATATAAACTATCCCATCAAAAGTGCCAACTTTGGGCAAGACTGTAGAAGAATATAATTTCAGTTTATTTAATCTTTTGCTTCCAGTTTACATTTTCACATCCTGTCCAACTTCATTAATAAGTCATGGATTCCAAAACTCATTGCAATAGAATGCATGGAAAAGAAACGCCCTAACTTCAAACAAGATGAAATCCTTTTAAGTGTAAATATCCTAAAGTAATACAAGTATCAAAATACATTTTGTATCTTTAGTGATTTTTTTTTTAAAGTTATCCAATCAACTAGTTTTTCAATAACTCAAATGCTCAAATGCCGATTTATATTTTGGGGATAAATGAAGGTGATCCTAGTACTCTTTGAACTTATACTTTAACTCAAATATACTGTGAACATTTTTGAAATTAGTTATTACAACCAGCTCCAAATTGGTGAGAATTTTTTTTCATCGCGAGCTTCTAAAGTTACCTATCAGAAGAAAATATTGGAAAATATACTCAAGTGGTATAGATTAAGAAACAATCTGAAATTTTTTTAATTGTTCAAAATTTCAAAGAAATTCATTACTAACTCTTCTTGAAGATTTTCCAATTTTATGCCTACTTGTAAATGTCCCCATTTACAGTAGTCCCACATGATACTTCAGAGTTAAGTCTATAGTAAATAAAACTAGTGATGAGATCAAAAGATAAGAGAAGAGAAGGTGTTAGAGGAGAAAAATCACTCACTGCACTGACAAACATGCCTGATAGTCAATCAAGTTCTGCCACTATATATACTATGCACCTTACAAAAGAGGGTAAAAGAAAAAAAATGAGTTTATCAATCTGAATTTTTTCCCCTAAGAGTTTAAATTCAACTGCATAAGTGAGTCAAATGTTTTTTGTTTGTTTTTAACTGCTTAGATTTCAATAGCTGTGATTAAAACTAGACATTTTTCTCCTATGCTTAAAGTACTATTTCTCAAATTATGTCACAAACTTAGGAGTTATGTCACAAACCAGGAAGGTTTGAGAGGGAAAGAGAAACTTAAGCTTGACAGACCAATAATCTTACTATGATTTCTTCTATTTCTAGACAGTTGGAAAATCACAAGGCTCATTCTTCAAACAAACCAATTATTATTCCTTATCTGTACTTTCCTCTCCTTACCTCTTTCTTTCTATCTAAGTAACTTCAGAAGGTCAAAAGTAATGCTTTTTAAAAAACAGTTCCTTTTTTAAAAATTAAAAAAAGAATCAAAAAGAGAAAGATACTAACTTATATAAATGATGCCACTAATTCCTTCCTTTAGTGGAGCTGCAAAACATACAAAAATCTTAAGTTCTTTTCCCACTTTGGGCAAGAATCGTTTTATGCTATCATTTCTAATTTCTTTCTAATATGAATTTCTAATTTCTTCTAAATACCAAAAAAAGCTAAGTCTACATGCCAATTTGATTGACCAAATGACCATATATTGATTGGTCACTAAGAAAATATAAGTAGTATCTGAAAGTTTATCAGATCTGTTGACTCAAAAGCTAAAGAGAAGAGAAACAAAAATAAATAAATAAATAAATAAATAAATAAATAAATAAATAAATAAAAAGGAAAAGAAAAGAAATGCAGTCATATTAGAACTTTGTAGGGTCCGGAGACTCCATTTCCAAGGTTTCCGAGGGGGATACTCACAGGTCTCCACCTGAGGACGTACTGAATGATGTGAGATGGTTCTGGTGCATTCCACTGGATGGGATGAGAGTTGGGCTGACTGGGGGTCTCAGTGATAATTACTTGGACAGGACCAGTTGTGCCTGAAAATGAAAAAATAAGGGATTTTGGTTATCTTGGTATTCATTCACTTCATCTTGAAAGTTAATGTACATGATGAGCCTCATTAAAAATAGTTTGCTTATGAGTAAATATAAATATCATAGAAATTATCTGGGCTTAGTTAAGCCTTTTACATATTGACACTGGAAATCAACGCAGCGAATCCTTTCTTGGCTGCTAATGATTGTCCTTCACGTGAGAAATGCAAATAGAATTTGTTCATAGAATTTGTTTTTGAGACATTTATGAAACTTTCCTAGCACAACTAACATAATTCAGAATACAAACTTTATTTACTAATTATATTAGGTTCACTTTAAAGCAAATTCTAATTTGTTAAAGTTTTCATCACCAATAAATCTACTACCTAAGAAGGAAAAAAAAAAAAAAAAAAAACATTCCAAAGGCCACATGACATGATATAAAACAAACACATTTCTAAATGGCGCAGAATCTTAGATAAATAGAGAAAGGTAATAATTAAGGACCCAGTTTTATTTCTCCTCGGTCTAGGCATTTTTTCAGTTTGAAAAAAGAAATTAGTTGCATTTTTATTTAAGAAGTATAGTTTCAAATCACACCATTGGCCAAATTATTAAAAGATCATTTTTCCCCCAAAACAGCTGTCAACTAAAATGACATTATAAACTATATACAAAATTCAGTAGTTTCCCATCTTGATATGTCTGACTGTTACTGACAAAATTTTAAATACAGATTTGATTATTGTGTTTAAAAGAAAGGCAAATAAGGCATGGGAATCAATTTCTTAATACAATAGACTCTGCTCAGTATAAAAAAGGAGCAACACTCAAAAATTAATGTTTATGGAGCAGAAAGCTGTCTTTTTCCTAAACAATGTATCTTTTATGATGTCAGTCTATGTTTGACTTGCTAGAAATAAAAATAAAGTTTCTCGTAATAACCTTTCTAAGAATTTCTCATCAACTCTCTCAAACAAAGTAAAATGTTGCTTGTTTAATAAAGCACTTCAGTAGATTATTAACAGATTTAAGTTTTCTGAAAGGCCTTAGGGAAAAATATATTGATTTTCAAATTTAATTATTATCCTAGCTGCTAAGTTGTCTGTGAAAACAAAGTCTTCTCCAACAGAACAAATATGTAACTTGTGGATCTGAGTGGGTTCAAAAGTCCTAGGATAACTCACTTCCACAGTGGGAATAATAATTCAAAGCTGGTTGAAGACTAACAAATACTTTTTGAGTCTTAATCATTTAATGCACATACTTCCAAGCCGCATGAATATCCAAATTCACCTACAAAATTCTCAGTATTCATTGTAAAGTGGTATATACGTCACAGAATATGCAAGTTGTTTGTTTTAATCAATTGGCAGAAGTCAGTTCCATGGCCCTCTGAATCATCCTTTTTGTCCATAAGGATCTTAATCAGGATAAGTAAGTTTTTAAAGATAATATTTAAGCAAAATTTTAGAGGTGTGACTATATAAAGTACATCCACATATATCAGTAAGTATAGGAATGTCATGTCCTTAAGTTATGTATGATAACTGGCATGAAGTTATTTAAATATTGATCTTTTAAAAAAAATGCCCCTATAATCTCTTCAGGTAAAGAGACACCTAATATGTATTTTATTCAGTGTGTGATTTTGAGGGAGAAAAGTTTATGATGATTAAATAAATGTCTATGAAGACTGAGTTTAAGAAAGACTATACAAGCCGAGCATGGTGGCGCATGCTTGTAATCCCAGCATTCAGGAGGCTGAGACTGGAGGATCCGGGTTCGCGGCTAGCCTCAGCTACCTAGTGAGGCACTCCGCAACTTAGTGAGACTCGGTTTCAAAATAAAGAATAAAAAAATAGGGCTTGGGGTGTAGCTCGGAAGTAGAATGCCCCTGAGTTCAATCCCCAGTACCGCAAAAAAAAAAAAAAAAGACTATACAAATGCTACCTTTAAGACTAATTATATTTCTATGTCCGCAAGACACAAAGGAGTGGATGCCAAAGGGGAAGGAAGAGAAAAGACAGTTACTGTGATGGTTTCACCCCAGCCAACGTGGAGCAAAACCAGAGAATCTTCTTATCCTTCACAAGACATCAAGCACTGGTCTGAAATTCTAGTTTTTAAAATTTAGGCTTTTGCCATAGCCCACCTTGAAGGGATCAGCACTGAACGGCAAAGGGGATTTAGCACATTTTTGCTCAGGAAGTGAAGACACTGTGTCAATAGTTATTTGTTTGGTCAATTTAGTTCTTATTAACCACTAACCTCTACCCTCAGCTACATATAATTTAAAGAGACCAAAGTTGAAAAATGTAGGCATCATTTATATAATTTAAATTTAAATTTTTGATAATCCTTTTTTCCCTGTTCGGAAGATTAAACTCAAGGCCTCACAAGTGCTCGGCAAGCACTCCATCGCTGAACTGCCTCCCTAGCCCTTTTATAATTTTGTGAGGAGACAGGATCTCGTGCCATGGCCCAGGCTGGCCTTGAATTTGCAAACCTCCTGCCTCTACTGAGTGGTGAGTGTGCACCACCAGGCCCAGCTCCATCATCCTTTCAATATTGGTTATTTGGTGTAACTTTTTTCAATTAACCTATGTAGCATACAATAGCAATTACGTACCAGTGAACTCTTCCCTTCCTCCCTTATTTAGTAAGAATAAACTAACAACAAAATAGTTAATATATGATACAATGTCTACACTTACAAAATCAGTTTAAAATAAGGTCAGAATAAGTGATTTCCAATAATGGTGACCCTGTAGAAGTTAAACATTCATGATTTTTTTTTTTAACTCAGTCCTTTTTCTCTATTTAATTTGCTAGGATCTGTGCTTTTCTGGTTGCTTATTGACAAAATGAAAGCCACTTATCTGCTTATCTGTTGTTAGTTTGAACAACTCTACCATGTCCCTGTAGGAGGAACAAACAGGGCAAGGCTCAGAGACAATCTATCCCTAATCTGTTGTTCTTTATTTTTTCCACATTCTTAAAACCCAACAGGCTTAAAGGCATGAGCCTCTGAGCAAACCAGACACAGGTCAATAGGTCAAATGGGCTCTTGCTGTTGTCCTTTCCAGAGAACAGAAAGGAAGTCAACAGGTAAAACTCCAGCCAGAAGGACTCCTTCCCAGCCAGATCTTATCTCTGACTGGTCCACCTAAATGCTTTTAGCAAAAAAGCTGTGTGCACAGGCTTACTTTAAATGACAGAGAAAGAGCCGGGGTGGAGGCGCACACTTGTAATCCCAGCATTTGGGAGGCTAAGACTGGAGGATCCAGGTTCGAGGACAGCCTCAGCTGCTTAGTGAGGCCCTCCGCAACTACTAAGTTTCCAAATAGAGCCTGTTTCCAAATAAAGAATAAAAATTAGGACTGGGGCTGTAGCTTGGAGGTAGAATGCCCCTAGGTTCCATCCCCAGTACCGAAAAAAAAAAAAAAAAAAAAAAAAGACAGAGAAAGGAGAGGTCTCTCAAAAATCACTCAGAGGAAAATAATTGCCAACAAATTGTCACACCAATAACAATCGTAAACACAGATTTGAGATTATTTTAGAAGTTTTTATCCCTTGGTTGCATAATTTAAAAAAAAACCCAATTACACACTTTCTGGGGTTTGGCTAACGGTGCCAAATGCTCCCATAGCTTCTCTCTGTGACAGTGAATCCTTTTTCACTTATGGAGGCATGCATGGAGTTAATTTGATCTTAATTTCTGTCACATCCAGATTCTGACACCCCTAAAAAAAAAACCTCTCTTTTTATTTGTGAATGTAGGCTATGTTTTATGTCTCAAGGTAATAGAGTTTTTTTTTTTCCTATTTTTTTCCGTGTGTGTGTGTGTGTGTGTGTGTGTGTGTGTGTGTGTGTGTTAGGGTTTAATCCAGGGGTGTTCTACCACTGAGCTATATCCCCAGCCCTATTTTATGAAACAAGATCTTTCTAGGTTACCACATACTGGCCTTGAATCTATGATCCTCCTGACTCAGCCTTTCACATACTGAGATTACATGTGTGTACCACTGTATCCAGCTGTTAATAGAGATTTAGGCAACTTTGTACTTGTTCAAATAACTGATGCCTAGTAAGTACACTTTCATAATTCAATATGTTTCATTATAATTTTGAATTCAATATTTTCCCCCAGAATGGATTAATAGCAGCTACAGCTAAGGTTGATGTCTCTGTGACCTGAAAAACCCCAGCAACAAACATTTGAGGGAGCTTGAACTGTGCAGGCAGAGAGTTGACCAAATTACTCAACCCTTGGCCCAAGGTACTTTGTTCCACATTCCAAATGATCAAACAAATGACAAGCTTGACACAGGAGGTCTTAGGTGACATGGTGTGCAAACACATGCCCCATGCTATAGTTCATGTCCTCTCTCCATGCGACTTCCCTATCAAGAACCACAGTCAACAATCCCAATCCTTTACTCTCAGCATGACTGACTCACTTCATGGTTTCTTATTTGTGTGGATGTAAAGATAAAATTAGCTGCACTATTATGACCTAATGGATCATACTATATTGTAAGAAATGCATGCACCTTTTCTCAGAATTCCTTTTTACTTGATAGGGTGGGGGACGAGAAAAGAAAATAATTTTAGTCAAAAATTCCATTGATGATTGAACAGTGCCATGAGAAAAGGTCGGGAAAGAGAGGAGCCCCTCACTTAGGCCTCAGAGTATTCAAAGCAAAGGTGCAGCCCCATTGCCGTAACCATTGCAGTTCTCAACTCATAGTACCAGAGCTGCTCACCTGGATAGGCCTGTAAAGGCTGGCAATGCCATTCCCCGATGCCACGGCCATAGCAGTAGCACTGGTATCTGACACCATGCACGTATTTCTCCCAGGAGTCTCCGATTTGATAAAACGTCCGGGTTTCTGAGTCCTGGCACTGGTCTACAATATATGCAAGGAAAAGATGAGCAGGTCCAAGGCTTAAAGCTACAAACTTAATTTCAGTGTGTTAAAGTATACATTCTAAGAACTTTGGATAAAAATTTGCAACTGTTCTTAAAATACACGTGGTTTAAAATACTGTATTTATATCCTTTACAAGCAGTAGGAAAAGCATACCCGTTGGGAGGGATATTTAATTTTCTAAAAAGAGTAACGTTCTAAGTAAAAATGCAAAACTTTAAGAGTTCAGTATACATTGATAATATGAGTACTGGCTTGAAAAAACGAGATACTATATTTTTACGAATATCAAATAACTTATATTTGAATAGCAAGGATAAATTTGCAATAGTTCCACTTTTTATACTTCTTCAAAATTTGGAGGAAATAATTTAGCATGTAAATGAATGAACTAGATTTTAACTAGGAGTTCCTGCTGAGCAGACTTTAAGAAAACCTCTTAGAATCTCTCTCAGCTTTGTCAATCTCATTTCAAACAAACCGATATCGGTTTGTTTTCTTGGTGAGCAACCTGCCTTTTTCAGCAAAGGAATATTAATGGATTACTTTAAGCTTTGGAGCACTGGTAACAGGGCTCTTTTAGGGCTCAACCTTTGTTCTTTGCTCAATTCTACTACAAAGGGCAGCCAAAAAATGGAGTGTTTTGGAGGGAGGCATTTACTGGCATAATCCTTTACTGCACAGTCAGCAAAGAAAAGCTCCTTTTCCTAACACGGACTAACTGTATGACTCAGAACCAAAGACCTAACTCCATTCAATTAAAGCAAACCTGCATGTGTTGCCAAGATGAGCAAAAAACAGGTGATTACCATATGGAGGGGATATATTGGTTTGTGATGAGGTAAAAAACTTGGCAAAGCTCTCTGCAGACAACTGAGCAAAGTTGGGAGGCAACTTCAGTGGCATAGCATCCAAGGGTTTTCCATAGCCGAGACTGCTGACTCCCCATCGTCCACAACCCAAATCACCCGGGGAGAAGGCGGCTTACCGATGGGATCACACTTCCATCGGCCCCGGCCCTGGCCGAAGCAGGTACAGTTCAACATGTGACCCTCTTCATGTCGCTTGTGGAAGGTGTCATTCACGTTGTAAGTGATGTCATCAACAATGCACTGATCTGTTTAGAAGACAGTCGTATGGGTGAGGAACTTTTAAAATTGCACTGATAAAATAACTTTTCTACTGGCTTGGAATGAGAGATTGTTTTTTTCCCTCCGCAGCTTAGTCAGTATTACAACTGTCCCTACTCCCTAATTCTCTCTTACAGACTTGTAAAGGATGGAGGCTATAGCATATACAGCTAAAGAACATGGTAAAAGACGTCTTCCTGTGAACAACCAATGTTTGAACAAACATGCTTCTTAGTTTCCATAAAGGTCTTGCTTAGTTGATCAATTCCTTTAAATTGTTGCTTTTTATGAGCCAGGCATGGTAATACGTGTCTATAATCCCAGTACTTGGGAGGCTGAGACAGGAGGATAGCAAGTTGGAGGTCAGCATGAGTAACTTAGGGAGACCATGTTTCAAAATAAAAAGGACTGGTGGTATAGTTCAATGGAAGAGTACTCCTGTCTTCAATTCCCCACACCAAAAAAAAAAAAAAAAACAAAACCCAACTCTGCTAGTTATGATAAAATAATTAGACATATTTTGTAGCTCATAGCACAGTGTTGTGGTTTGTTCTCTGCCATGGGGAGAAGGGCGGATATATTTAGATTTGGGAAATAAAATGATATCTGTGGTGTTTGTAAAAGTTAAAAAAAATTTAGGTCAGCTCTGTTCCTTACTCTCTGAGAGATTCTGACAAAATTACTTTTCCTATTTGTATCACAGCTTCTCCATTTGTAAAATGAGGAATTGGTCTGCACATCTTATTAAGGTTTCTTTCAGCTTGGCAAAATGCAATTATTATTATTCTTGGATTGTGTTATCCATCAAACATCACAAAAGAAACAAATTCAAGCCAATATCTTCACAACAGCACATGGACTATTCTTTAGTTCAGAGTTCTACCTAAATATTACTTTCAAAGAAATGGAAAACTGAAAGTTTTAGTAAATTGACACCTCCTCATATTGTGTATCTGGGTCCAAAGAAGAAAAACTGATGTGAACAGAGGAAATTAGTCTCTCTACATATCTGTCTCCTTAAATTTGAATCTGCAAGGATCTGATTGTAGAATAGCAAAGTGGTTTTCCTTTGTAGAAATGATCCAGTCTTTTTTAGACATGAATCCAGTGGCATCACCTAAGCTAAAAGGATCAGATGTTTGTGTTCTCGCCTTTGAAGTCATCTTCTTGGCTCAGCCTAAGTATTTGCATCCATAGAATGCTTTAAAGTCTTGGAATTACTGTGCCAGCTTTTCTTAACTGGCTGCCTGAAATGCTAAACTTCTCCAGCACAGGAGACTAATAGAGTGGCATTGCACATTTCCTTCTCTGCTTTTGACAAAGTACAAGTTTTCACAGGAAAGTCTATCTCTCTGTACCCTGTGCTCCCAAATCTTTTCATTAATAACATACCTCGGAGCTGGGAGTAGGCGACACATGTCCATTCTCCGCGGCCATTGCCAACACATGTGCACCTCATCATGTGGCCCATATCATGCTGTTTATCCCACTGGTCCCCAATGCGATACATGACCCCTTCATTGGTTGTGCAGATTTCTTCATGGGCTGTTTCAAAGTGTATAAGAAATGCACTTGATAAAGGTTCACAGGGTCTAAACAGGTGTGCATGCACTGTCATTGGTCTTGTTTGGTCATCCTAAGGACTTTGACTTGGGAAGAAGCCTTCTGTGCCTCAAAAATATCTAGTACTGAGGAGCAGAGGCATAGGGCTGTGAGCACCAGAGAGAGGAAACATGATCTGAACGTAATGTTGTAGGACCTAATCACAGGAAGGGCTAGGGGATGTTAAACTAAGACAATACCGACACATTTACTCTAAGAGTTTGCATTGTTACAGAAGTCTAGATGTGATTACTACCTCCTCCTAACTTTTTCTAGTTCCAGTTTATTCTAGTTCAAGGGAAAAATTATGTGTTCAGGTATCGAACTGCAATCACAAGTGAGTTTGCCTTTTCAACCCAGTATTATCTTTTGCTAAAATGAGAGAAATAAAAGCATAAACAGTTCCCTTGCTTCTTATTCACACTTGACACTGCAGAAAGCACAGGTTCCTGGTTCTACAACTGGAAAATCAAATGTAATCTACGAGACTCTTGAGATTTGAAAACAAATAAAAGGTATTGGTTTCTTTTTCTCCATCGTACCACTTGGAGACATTAAAAAAACAAAAACAAACAAACAAACAAACAAAAAAACTCCATTCTCCACTTGTCAGAAAACAAAATTTCTGACTTGTTTTGGTCACTTTGGCACTTAATAAGTGATAGAACTAATTCCAATCAAGCCAAAGTCACATGTCAATGCTGTGGCTCCATGACGACCACAGTTAGATTGTTTTAAGCTACTTAGTTGTGCACTCTTTACAGAAGATGAGCCTTTACAAATGTGCATTTCCAGACTTATGAAAAAAGTATTTTTTATTGTACTCATATATTTTGGACACTAAATCACATCAAAGGGATTTTAAAAGTCTGTAAGTAGGCCAGGTATGGTGGTGCATGCCTGTAATCCCAGTACTTGGGAAGCTGAGACAGGAGAATTTATAGGTTTAAGGCCAATCTCAGCAACTGAGTGAGGTCCTTAACAACTTAGGGAGACCCTTTTTCTAGATAAAAAATAAAAAAGGGCTGGGGAAGTACTTTGGAGGTAGAACACTCCTTGGTTCAATCTCTAGTACAGTACCACCAAAAAAGGTATATCAATAATTCTGTATTCTTCTCAAGTCATATGTATATGATGTAACACATACAGGCACCTATATATCATGTATGTGTTACATGAAGTTTCTTTTCCAAACTGTCTGAGTGAAACAGGAGTAAACAGGACACTCATCTCTGTCCTTACTCCCTAAATGCTTGTTCATAGGCAACTCACAGGGCCTCGTCTTACCAGCCATGGGGCAGAATCCAAACTTCTGGTCGGCGTCATAGTTCTGTGTGGTTCCGCACCATTTCATATTGTCTCTCCGGCCCTCGGAAGTACAATCGGTGTAATTTCGGTTGTTGTAAATGAAGGGGAAGTGGCACAAGGCACCGTTGGAATTTCCACCTCGAGTCTGAACCAGAACTGCCAGGGACAATACACAAATAGAAAGAAAAAAGATGACAATTGAGCTTTCCCAGGCACACTGGGGAATTGCCTCAGAAAGCTTCTGAGAGAGGTAGGGTTCTGCAGCTAATTCCCAGAGAGTCTATCCCAGAATAAAAGATGTCTGATAATATAAATCTAAGCTTCTTAGTGTGTTCACCTTCACCTTCAAAATAGATTTAAATCCTATTTTCACTCTGATTTTCCCAGCCAAAAATAAATAAATAAATAAATGACAGTTTTGAATAAAACATTCTTTTAACCAGAAGATAAGCAAAGGCACTCAGACTGCCACCCGGTGTATTCTTCGGCTCTGTGGGACCATCTACTGATTTCAGTTATGTGTCTTTAATCACATCATAATCCCTACGTGTCAAAATTAATGAACCGGAGGGCTTCTCCCTTGATGTCATTTCTCAGTGGTGCTGGGGAAACATGGAAGGAGCCTCAGCTGCTAAGATAGCTCCATGTCTTTTGGGTCCAAACAGATCAAAAGTGATATTTCTTGTGTAGCCTTGCAATTAATGGTTAGACTGCTGGGGAATAAGTGGGTTTTTCTCTCCACTGTAGTTGCTCCTGGAACACTCACCAGTATGGTCTGTACAGAAGGAGTATTTCTGGTCCTGCTCATAATTCGAAGTTGTGCTGCACCAAAGATGTCCATCCTGTCGCCCCTCAGTGGTGCAGGAGTAGAAAGTCCTACCGTTGTACGTGAACGGTAAGACACACGGCTCCCCATTGGAATTGCCACCGTAAGTTTGGGTTACAGCTACAAGCAGAAGCAAAGACTCTTGGTCAGTAAGATTGCTTTATCTCCCACCTGCAGCTGCGTACTTATGCTCAAATGACAGACTGAGCTTGTGCCCACAAAGGAAGAATCTGGGAGGATGGAGGATAGTTTGGTTGATTTCTGTCAAAACACATTACTCAGGAAGCTGTGCCTGCTATAGATAGCACCGTGGACCTGAGTTCCTGTACTGAGATATTTTTGTTACCACTTCTGCTACCATGCCCCAGTCTATTTGTAAAGTTATGTTAATTCAGGTTAATTAAGGGTGCTAATCCAAGATGCTGAGGGGATATGTGTGATGATATCTATGCCATCAGACATAATCTATGAGCCTATGTTAGGGGATTTTTTAAAAATAAGTGTGCAAATTTATTATTGCTGTAGTTACTACCATGTTTGGAGCCCAGATACAATGCACTAGCTTATTGAAAGACATTTACATCACAAAGCTGCTGAAATCTCATATTTAGAGTATAAAGTGTGGGTGATGAGCTATTCTGAAAGCAAACTTCTTGTAGCAACATTTTAGGCAAATACAGATAATACATAGTTTGATTCCCATGATAGGAAAGAAAACACACAGATTAAAATGGTTTGAAGAAAATACATCACACGCCACTCTGGTTATCATCATGGGTGCTAAGATTATAAGTGTTTCTCATTTTATTGCTTTACATTTTTTAATAAATGAACATATTGCTTTGCAAAAACTAAATAATAATCACTAGTGATCTGTTTCTAAAAGATAAAGCGTACCTGTCTCCTGACAGCTGACTCCATTACCCAGGCAAGTGCAGAGCATTTGCTTATTTCCTTGTGCCTTCAGCCACTGCATCCCCACAGCGTAGATCACGCCGCTGTCTGTGACACAATGGCCATATGGTGCCGGCTGGGGGTGAGGCTGGGGCTGGTAAATGGCGGTCCGGAGGTCTGTGAAGGGGCCAGATCCTAAGGGCATGAGAAGTGAAAGTCACAAAGCTGTATGGGAGAAGACCACGACGGGTGGCTTCCTGGAGTCAGAATCCTTAGCATCTCTCTGAGATCCATGGGTCACTGACCTGGAAGTGGAAAGAAATGTCCCTCCCATTCTGCATTATAGATTTTGCATTCAGCCAAGAAATGATCCACAAAACTCTCCCAAATGGTCTCCGTCTTTCAGTTCATCTGAAGCTACCAGGATTGTATTTCTAAATGACAGACCTCATTCTGCTATTGAACAGAGCAGATACCGTCAGGAAGCTCATCATCTGTAAGTTTCACAATCCTTCATAGTTAGCTTCCTGCCGGCCTTTCTCCCTCGATCTCTGCCTCAGCCCCCTGTGCTGTTTGCCGTCCCTCAGAGTACCTGGTGCCACGCTTCTGATCTTCACACATTCCCCTGCATATGAAATGAAGGGCCTCATCCTTCCTCTCTTAGCTGCTTCCATAAGCTCAACACACCTGGACATTACCCTACCTAGCACTGATTTTGGAAGCCTCTGCCATTCAACAGTAGACCTTCTCGCTATCCGTGGAACTCTAAGCTCATTGGCAGGTGCCCTGGCAGCCATACTGAAATCTCCTCCTCCTGCATTTTGTTTCTCCTCAGATGACTTGCAATTTTTTTTTTTTTTTCTTTCTAGAACTAACTAATCTACTTCAGACAAATTTCCTTCTGGAGTATGGAGTAACACAACAGATTGTGTTGATCTTTTCTTGGAACTTTGGGAAATCTGTTCTCTTGAAGACCAGGGCCCACAGCAAAATCAGGACTGAGACTGAATGACTGAAGGACTGAATTCAGCATCTTCCTAAGTGCTTCTGGACACTGGACTCCAAAGATACATCACAGAGAAAGTTCTCCAAGGTCAAACATAGTGGGGACGTGACCCTGTCTCCACCTTCGGAGTCAAGATGCAGAGGAACATAAAGGACTGTAGAGCAAGTTTCACTGTGTTTAACCCAGTATTTCTTAAACTTTTCGTTTAAACAATGAAACCTTTTATGTATAGTATTAGTAATACTAATAAAAATAGCTAACATTTATTGAATGTTTACCCACATGTAATTCCCAATGACCTCTTTAATCTATTTCAGTAGACTGATAATTATAATTTTTTTTTTTTGGTTTTTGGTCACGATAACTTTATTGATAATAATAAAATAACTCAAAGATACCATCAAATCTAATTTTGTTCACTTTCATACATGTGAGATCAAGATAAAAACTCATCAGAAGGAGAGAGATCTAATCAGTTAATATTTTTAGCTAAAGGACTGATTGCCAAGAGGCCAAGTAATAATGCTGGCACATTATGTGGTAAAAATATACTAAGAATAGGAGCAGAGGAAGTGCACACCCTTGATGGCTGGGTTTCTTCCTTCAGGCCCTTACAAAACATCTATGATACAGAAAATCCTTTTTCATGCCCCAAATTATGAAAACATGTTATTTAATTTTTTTTAAATTTTTATTATTGTTATTTGTTTTGGGGCCGGCAACTCCAGCATGTTTAAACATATGCTCTACCACTGAGCTCTATGTACCCCCATCTCCTATCACATTTTTACGCCTATTTCTTCTCCACGTTCCATTTTCATTTCGATTTTTCTCCAAAACTTAAACCTGATATTAAAAAATATTTTAACAACAAATAATCTGTAAATGCTCTCAATGTATTTCTGAGACTCTGTAAGTCCTCAAGTGGCATGGGAAGGGAAAGATGGATCTTCTCTCGAGCCCCTTCCCCCTGCCCTGCCCCTGCTCATCCCTGCCTCACCGGTGGACGTGGTCTGCAGGGACGAGTGTCTCTCGCACTTCCACTCTCCTCTGCCGTTGCCTGTACACAGGCACTGGAGCAGGTTTCCTCGGTTGTCCTTCTTGCTCCAGGTATCCCCGATTCTATAGGAAGTCCTTGTGTCCTGATCGTTGCATCTGTCTGTTTCCAAAAGAATGCATTTAAATATATCAATCAGGTTGAGACTGGCCAGTGGCCAATTCAAACCTCAGATGAGAACAGTAGCTTACTGTTTGGTAACCCATTTTTGGGAGGAGGTAATGCATTCATATCAGTTCTGGTGCTACAGATACTAAGCTTCTGAAAGATGAGATTTAGCTTAGTGGAAAGGTAGCTGTGTGGTTTGATGTAATTTCACTTCTCCATTTGCCCAAAACTTGTTCATCATCTTTTATTAATTCTTTAAAAATACTTTTCGCACAACTTCTTTCAACAAATTCATTCTTTGGCATTGATATTATTTTGACTTTTTCCTTCTCAGACTCTTCTAGGCTTTCTCCTAGTAATTACTGGATATGGCCTGCCTTTCAATAGGTATCTTTCTTTAGAACACTAGAAGCAATAAGAAGTCATGCAAGTCCCTACTAATTGCCCCAAGGAAGCTATAAAAAGATAGTATCTCTTCATTTGTTACATGAAAAATTCAGAGGACAAGTAAATTCTTTGGCTAAAATGTTCTCTCTGTGAGTATACCCTAAAATACCTGTTTAAAAATCACAAATATGAAATGGCCTTTTTAAAATATTTCAGTGTTACTGCTGTTAATGGAAAAGTGGTATTATTCATGTAAAATAATAATTGGTGATTAAATTGCTATTAGTCTATGTGTTCAATTATTTGGCAAATGGATTGAGTCATAATCCAGTTTTGCCCATATGCTACATTGTAAATATAGAGGATCTGCTTTGTCTATAAATCAGATATTACCACCACTGTTGGATTAGAAAAATTATACACAGTTGATGTTGGCTGTGCAGATACACACATGAATCTGCCATGAGAATGGAGGCTGAATAAAGGCATAATTGCTGGTCGGAGCTTTAATCCGAGTGCTGACCAAAAGGGCTGTCATTCCCTAAACTTACTCCACAACACTATTTTTACTGTCTCTCTTGAAATCTTAATATCATGCTGTGTAGGTGATAAATATGTATAAGCCTTTCACATCTTCCTGACCTACTAAGTGTTCTCTGAAAGCTAGGCTAATGTCCAATTTATTTTTGACTCTCGATATCACCTCGTACATGGTGTGTGCTTATAAAATTTCATTAAGTAAATGACCTTTCATTGAGGAACTTTTCCCAACTTGTTATTAGAAGAGTTTTAAATAATAGATAAAAATCTGAGTTAAGACTTCTAATTTGTCTTCAGATAAAATATCACCACGGAGGTCTTAGCAGTCTAATAATCATAACATTTTCAATGCAAAAAAAAAAAAAAATCTAATGAACCAGCAAATTTCTGGGAAATATTTGGTCAGAATCATTATTACTTTCCATAAGATTTACTTCTTGTTAACAGAGAATTTAAATTTGAATGAGTATTTTAAGAGAGTTAAAACTATTTTAAGCTAGATAACTAAAATAGGCTCAGCTATTTAGATCTGATTTTAAATTCATTTATAACAACAATAGTTAATGGCTATTTTGCTTCAACAAATTCTATAGCTGCTATTAGTAAAAAAAATCCACAAAAGGAGCCCAAAACCAAAGGCAACAATTAAGACTTTAAGATAGCTTTAGAAGATGCCAGAGGTCAGCTTCTTTACAGCACTAATGAGCTTTAGGTAAGCACATTATCCTTAACTGCCAGAGTAGACAATTTGAACCTATGGGATAAATATCTTCTATTTCCATCAATTTTGTTTATGAATATGCGTAATTTAAATTTTAAACATAAAAAGAAACCTAAAACTTTAAACCTCATTCATTTCCATGTCAATAGTCTCTGTACCAAAAATGTATTTGCATGCTATTTTAATGATTTCTGTGCTCTTGATATTTGAAATATATCTCAGTCAGTGTCAATTTAGATGACACACTGGCAACTATTCTTCAAGTTCATGACTCAGCATTTGAATAAGTATGTGTGTGTGTGTGTGTGTGTGTGTGTGTGTGTGTGTGTGTTACTGGGATTGAACCCAGGGGCATTCCACTTCCAAGCTACATCCCCAGCTTTATTTTATTTTTTATTTGGAAACAGAGTCTCACTAAGTTGCTGAAAGCTTCACTAAGTTGCTAAGGCCAGCTTCCAATCCGAGATCCTCCTGTCTCAGACTCCCAGGTACTGGGATTACAGGCATGCACTAGCACACCCAGCTGAATAAATATTAAGGTACACTCTTAGCAGCTGATAGCCTAAGACCTTATTGAACTAAGATGGTTTCTCCCTATTTATTTAGTCTCCTAGTAGAAGCAAAATATATTGGTTATAGGATTTTCTTGACATCCTAAAATTACCAAAGTTGTTGATGTATTAGATACGTTCTAAACAACATAGTATTACAATTCTCTCTAGGAATCGAGAAAACAATACCTGGCCTAATCTTCAACATAAAGATCTAAAACATACTTCTAGAAGTACAGGTGATGCGGCCACTGCCTTCTCCCAGACAAGTACAATCCACCATCATCCAGCCTTGATAAGGCTTTTCCCAGGTTTCCCCGACAACGTACGAAGTCCCAGCAGCATGATCAAAACATTTCTCAGCTGTAGGAACAATTTAGAAGAAAAACAGAAAAAAAAGGTTACTTTGAATTCTGCAGTCCCCCTGTAATTTAAAGTATAGTGTGTAAGCAAAAACCCAGCCACATTTTTTTTAAGTGGCACTCTGTTAAGAAAGAGGGGCACGCCCTGAAACTAAGCACACAGTAAGTAACCAAAGCAAAAGGGAGCTCAGGCCGAGCTGGCAGGCAGAAATTCCGTTCTCCTAATGAGTACATGGACGGCATATTTTCAGCCAGTCTCAAGCTTCCCACCAGCATTTCAAGGGAAAAGAATCTGTGCATGTATCTAGTTTGTGGGAAACTACATATGTAAAATTCCAGCCTTAATTATGAATGGCCAGTTATGAATTACAAATGGCCTAAATAAAGTCACCATAAAAGCCATTTAAATTTTGGATGTCTGTAAAAACAGAGACAAAATAAAAACTCCTTAATTAGAGAATAATAATAAGTTAACAAATAATAAGTTAACAGAAAAAAAAAATCTTTGGACTTTTACTAATAGCATTCAACTGAAAATCAATACTAAAACAAGCTTAAAATTTTTTATTTTGAAAAAAAATTACCAAGGGGCAACAAATCACATGCTATTTTGTGTTTCAGTCTGGTGCATTTCTTTTTTTTAATTTTATTGGTTCCTTGTAATCATACATCTTTGTGCGGTGCAAGCTGGTAGAAGCATCCATGCACGCAGGTCTCAGTTAACCCAGCCCTAATTTCCACCCCAATTCCCCCCATCACCACCAAGTTCAGTTTAGTGATTGACTTTGATATGTTTGTGAATGTGCACCATGTGCATTAGGGTGTTTCCCCCTCTGCCCCCTCTTATCACCTTCAGATAGGTCACCTTTGCTCATCTAAGGTTTTCCTTCTTTGTGCAGTGAATTTCAATGAAGAAACATGTCAAAGTGTCATTTTTTCTTTTGAATAATTTATACTTTTACCAAAATCTGAAAGCAGATTTTTGTTTGTTTGTTTTGTTTTGTTTTTGCAGTGCTGGGGATCACTGAGTTACATCCCCAGCCCCTGAAATGACCAGATATAGACAAAAGAAATGAATCTTGGGCTTTTGGGATGAAAATAAATGTGGTTAGTACTGTGATGTGTTTTCTTTAAGAAGACTGTGGATCATGTAACATTTCATTATTTGAAATAAATTTCCCATTTCACTATTTCTTAAATTGGAATTCAGCTCTCTTGTCTATGTGGATGTGATTTTGGTTCAAACCAACATTATGCAAATATGCATCGCCAAGCCCCATCCATCCCTAAGAGTCACACACCTATAGGCTTGCAGGTCCATTCTCCTTTCCCGTTACCAAGACACACGCACTCTAACATGTAACCTCCAGTCTCGTGTGGTCTCCTCCAGGTGTCACCGATCTTGTAAGACTGACCCCCTTCATGGCAGCGGTCTGTTTAAAATAAAAGACAAATATTAGGCGAGAGGGAGACAGGGAATTAAGGAGAAAAATGGTCTCATCTCCCACCCAGGATATGTCCTTCTGCTAGCCAAAGTGAGACACAGAGAACAGCTTTCCTATAAAGACGGGAAAAGTTAGCAGAGCTGGTCACTTAGAGTCCCTTCAATGGAATGTCTTGCCTAAAACACAATGGGAAACCACAGAGAAATCTGAATGGTGACCAAGAGGTCATAAATCTTGGCTCCCTAGAAAGAGCACAGGAAATTGGGCCCTAAATCCTAAAGCAGATAAGAGAGGCTGGGAGGCATGGCTTCCACTCAAGCACTGCAGGTTGAGCCTCAGACTACTTCAATATGAAGCCCTCATCTGGCATAGCATTACAATTTTCAGGTGTATGGAGAGCTGGTGTTTTACCCTAGGATAGAAATGTCATCTTGGTGGAAAATCACCAGACATACACATATAAAATGTAGGAATCCTGATATTTTTCCAGGCTGCAAAGCCAAATAGCACATTCAAAGACTGAACTGTCCACTAGATCATAAACATTATGACTGGTTGATCTTGAGACTTAACTATTAACTTGGTTAAGCCCTAACACTAAGTGTGGGGGAAGTTCATTGTGTCTTTTCACAAGGGACTGACTAGTTCTTTGGAATAGAAGTCTTTAAGATGACGTCTACTTAAAAGGTAGATTAAAAAATGATGTATTAATAAGAAATATTGGTAACCCAGTGAATCACACTGAAAAGATGACCTTAGCTATACTAGAGTTGAGGAGAGTCAGCCCAGGCCCCAAAGTTCCTTGGACACACTGTCAGGCTAAACATTCCACATCATCCTTGGAAATAGAGATCTGCTCACTGGATATAACCTATTGGTCACAATTTCTGAGATGCAAGATGTTGCTGCATTGCAAACAGGAAGAGCAGCCAATACATGGCTGACTCTCTTCACAAACAACTTTCCAGTCACTGCAGGTAATCACATGGTCAGTTTGGCTTGAAGATACCTATGTAATTTAAAATAGGTAGCACCCCTAAGCACACCCTACTCAAACGAAACCCAAGAGATTGACTTGGTTATACTACACACACACAAACACACACACACACACACACACACACACACACACACACACACTGAACACTGGTTTCTAACCAATGCTCAGACCCATCTTCCAGAAGTACAGTAAACAATTGGGTGACCACACAAGAGTGTTTGGTCACCAGGGGCAAATCCCAAAGTTATCCCAGTCCTGGATAACAGAAAATGGCAGCAACAGCGAAATGCCTATACATGCTATTTTATCACCCTTTTACAGAATGTCTTCCTTACTTGCAATGGTGCAGCTTATTCGCCCTCGTCCAGCCCCAATGCAGGTACAGTCCCAGATCATGGAATCTTTAGGGCGCTCGTAAGTGTCACCCACTCGGTAAGTGTTCCCAGTATACTTGTCAAAGCAAGTCTCTTCCGCTGAGGAGAGAAAAAGTCCATGTGAGCTTTGCATAGAGGAAAGCTTTTTTTCACCCCATGAATCCGTCCAAAGGAAAATCCACTTTGCAATTCCATGAGTAGCACATATACAACTAAAAGCTCAAGATCTGTTAAGAGTTAGAAATTTTACCCTAGGCTCCAATAAGGCCAAAGTTCACGACCTTCGACACATTCTCAAATTATCTGTAAATTTCTAGTGGAAAGAATTCTCAGAGAAAAACCTGACAAAGCACTACCTTGTGACAGGTTAGACTGTGAGGGACGGGTTTCAGATTCTCATGTCTGACTCAGGTCACACAGAACCAAGGTCTGCAAAAAATACAATTTGGAGATCTACCTTCCTCC